>CAIGRP010068457.1:0-12329 GCA_903798385.1 Fraxinus cuspidata
GTCGAAATTTAGGAATTCAAGCTTACTAAGAGAAAGCACTTATTTCCCAACCCCGTTTTCGAACTTTCTTCTTCTTCCTCCTCCTCTTCTCCTTTTTTCTTATTTCTTTCCTCTTTTCTTTCTCTTCATTCTCAGCTTCTCTATCTATATGTGTTGTATGTATATTATGAATTGAATGAAATGGATTTGATTGTGCAATTGGTTTAAGGGATAATTGCAGCAAAATCCCCAAACATTTGAAACATTAGCAAACTTTTTCCAAATCTTTGATTTGTTGCAGCCGTCACCCCTAAACTTTTCAAATGTTGCAGGTGAAGCTTTTTTGGACGGTTTCCATCCATAATTCCATCATTTGACCAAAGTTTTAACATTGACCACATTTTTAATATTTTAAAAGGGATAAAAGAGTAATTTTATATTTATCCCATTAAATAATTAAATAAAATAATAAGAAATTTAAAACAAAAAAAAAACACACACACACACACCCCCACACNTTTGGACGGTTTCCATCCATAATTCCATCATTTGACCAAAGTTTTAACATTGACCACATTTTTAATATTTTAAAAGGGATAAAAGAGTAATTTTATATTTATCCCATTAAATAATTAAATAAAATAATAAGAAATTTAAAACAAAAAAAAAACACACACACACACACCCCCACACACTCATCACTATCTTCTTCCTCTCAACCCTCACCCTCACCCACCCCCACCTCAAACCCAAAATCCATACCGACCATCGCCGCCTCTACCTTAACCTCCTCCCACGAGGGACCCTTCTGATTGGCCTCTTCGAACTTAGGATCAAGCTTCGATCTGATCTCAAGAAGAGTAAGTGTCTCCTGCCTTGGCCACCGCCCAGTGCCCATATCACCACATCTGTCATCGTTCAGTACAACAACCTCCATATCAAACCCTCCAACACCAACCCCTATACAGAAGCAACACCAGTACTAGCAAATTTATGAGAGGATTCTGGGACTTGCTAAAAAAGACTAGTTTTTTTTTAAACCTCCACCTGGAATTGATTATATATTCAAGACAATGTCAGGTTACAAGAAAGCAGATGATATCGATACTTTTTTTTTTTGTCTCTGTCTCATAGGAAGTGATGGTAATGCATACAAAGTCTTGTGCCATTTAATGGCGACTAGTTCAAAAATCATGAATTCTAACACCAACACCCCCCCCATGCCGAAAACAAAAGATGAGTTTTCTCCTGTCGGGGAAGAATGAGGCCGACAAAAGATCATGGAAAGATGAGAAAAGGATTTGGATCTTTGTGTTTTAGCACGTCTGTCAAGGGATTTTGGTACATTTCAACTCTTAATAATTTCTAGAATGTTGGGGCATAGAATGGATTAAGTGATTTTTTTTTTTTTTTTGTAAATCCAAGTTTCTTGGAATTGATCTAGTTATCAATTATTAATTTCCAATTTGGAAATACATATTAGAAAAATATGGCAATATAAGACTACATAAATCTTATGAAGATTTTATTTTGAGAAAAGTTCAGTTTTGTATAAATTTTTGTATCTTTTGAAGTCTTCTGGATCTTGTGATGCAAATCCAACACTAGATGTGATATCTATCGGGTAGTATTCTCAAATAGTTAAACAACTTGAATCGTTAATTTTCTCTTTTGCACAAAAATCTTAAAACAATCAAGGGTAAGAATCTCTCCACATTGGTTTGACAAGAAATATCACTTTCTCATTTTGCTAATAAGATGGCCAACTTCGCTGATATACATTACACGCACAAACTAAACTTAAACGTCACAAATTCCAGATGCACAAGCCAAAAAGAGAAAACTTTCCAGGTTCTTTCACAATGAAAAGAAGAGTTCAATGTAAATCCTCAAATTATAAAGCAGTATCATAAAAATATTTTTAATAGTGTGTCAACAACTCCCTTGGGAGTTTATTGAATAACACATTTTGAGATTAAGTGTATAACAGTTGGTTTTCCTACAATCTCAACATCAGAATAAACCTTGTGGGTCACTTTCTTCAAATTTTCTTTTGATTTCTTTGACTGCACTTTGAAACACGGTGAATCATTCATAACTCATTCTTTTTGTAATATAACAAATTTAGGCACCATCTGGAAATGAAAAAGGCTACTAAAAAGAGATAGAGTCATTTTCTTTCCAAAGCGATGAGACAAAATCTGATCTGAAGACATTTCAAACTCACATAATAACATGTTGTGGAACACAATTTTATTTCATAATAGATTCCTAACATTTGATCATAGTATCCAGCATTCCTTGTTACCTGATTTTTTTTATTTTTTTATTATGTTTTTTAGCAAGTCCCAGAACTCTCTATTAACACAATTGAATTTACAAACCAATCTTTTTTAATATTCTCTATTAATACTATATTGATCTTCCATTTCCACTCACACAGTTCTGTTAATAAACTAGAGAGAGAAGAAGGTTGTTTATGAGAGGACCTTGGGTGTTGATGGGGTGGGTGGAGAGACAATGGTGAAAACAGCGGCAGACCCGGATCATGTCTTTACGATAAAAAGGTTTTGAATTTAAAAAATTAGCTAGTGTAGAAGTGGAGGTGGAGGTGGAGGTGGAGGTGGAGGTGGAGGCGGTGGTCTGTGTGGATTTTGGGTTTAAGGTGGGGGTGAGTGAGGGTGAGGGTTGAAAGGAAGAAGACGATGGTGAGTGTGTGTGTGTGTGTGTTTTTTTTCTTATTTTTTTGTATAATTATTTCATAGGATAAATATAAAACTACTCTTTTGCCCCTTCTTAAAATATTAAAAATGTGGTCAAAATTAAATTTTTGGTCAACTGATGGAGTTATGGATGGAAACCGTTCAAAAGGGCTTCACTCGCAACATTTGAAAATGTTAGGGATGACAATTGTAACAAGTCAAAAGTTTGGGAAAAGTCTGCTAATGTTTCAAATGTTTGGAGCTTTTACTGCAATTATCCATTGGTTTAACACATAAAGTCACCTACTGCCTGACTTCAATTTAGTTTGCTTCCAATTTTTTTTCTAGCATGGCATATTTGACCTCAAATTTTAATTGTTGACTAGTTTAACTAGATAAGGTATTACATGAAGTCTGATTCAAGTGCCTCACTATAAGTTGCCGACAGAATACTATAGCTGTAGAATTAATGAGTACTATATCCAGTCTCTTCCTGAACCGACCATTGGTCCAAGTATACTGATTCCCAAGGAAACTAGTGTCCTCCAAACCACAGTCTAACATCATATTAGAGAAAACAGTAGGCCTCAATCATGAGTATTATGATCAGTAATGACGTTAAAGTCTCCCCTAAATAACTAAGGGTCATCTATATCGAGGGAAATTTGGTAAAGACTCTCCCACAAATCCCTCGTGATAGAAGCATCACATAAAGCATAGACTGAAGTCAGATAGATGGGGCGTGCTAGTCTTGGATCATTAACTATAACTTGAAAGAATTGTAGACGATCATTAATAATAGTAACATTGGTCCCCACATTCCAAAAAATCAGATCTTATTCGACTCATTTTGAACTCTAGTGTCAAAGCACAGATATCGTTGAATATAGGCAAAAGGCTCTAGTATAACCAAAAAATAAACCTGATAAAGCTGTAGAATTCTCTTCAGGCGCCGGCGAGTAATTACACTTGCTATACATCTCATATTCCATATGATGATAATCATAAAGACAAGAAATGTGAGGAGGTATCATGTGATTGACTCCTAGTGATCCTTCTACTCGAATGTGGAGTATCAGTAGCCCGCAGGTGTTTATTCTGTGTTACCCTGACGAAACCATCATCCTCTGCCCTTCCAGCCACACCAACCAAATTCTCAATGGAAGACCTACAGAACATGCCCTGCTAGTGAACCTTAATTTGTGATGTGCCCTCCGTATCGACTTCTCAGACTGTAGAGATGGGATAGATGCATCAACATTCTACTAATAAAGAGGGAAAAAGTAGTCATAATAGGTGCATATGTCCGAACTAGGGATAGACATGTAATATGTGTATCTCTGATACATGCATACTTTCAGTCATCTGGTATCAGTGGTTCTCGAACCATAAAATCCACAAGAAGATCAAAATATGAAGTATAGGTGGGCCTGACAACCTGAAGTGAAGTCCCACTAGTAGCAATTGTAATAGGAACAGATGGCGATGGAGAATTTATCTGAGGAGCAACTGAACTGGGAACTTGTTAAACTGTGCAATCTATGAGACTCACTGATGGTGCAACTGACTAAGCTGGAGTATGTGTACGAGCAGGATCTGCTATATAGGCTGTGAAATAGACTGTATTTGGATACTCAGAGTACTAGCAGAATGTTATCCTCTCTGTTATCTACGAACTAGTACCCATCGCTTAGGAGGTTCAACAATTACCTCCTTACCCTTTCCCTTATCCTTGGCCTAATCCACAGTAGGCCTAGGAACACGGTCAAAATTGATGAGATAGAAAGTTGGATGAACACGTTGATAAAGCGAAAAACTAATGGACTTGGTGTGTAATTCTAAAGTTGAAAGTTAAAAAGATGTAATTAAGCCGAAATGTTTGACATGTGTGCCAACCTTAAAAATGGGAGAGAATACATAACTCGGGCCTTAACTATACCCTAATTCAATTTTAAGGAAAAATGTTTAAATATTCAAAACTCAGGCAGTAATTAATAAATATTATTTATGAAATAATATATCGACCTACTCCACTATCTCTCTCTAATCTCTCTTTAGTCTGTCTCTCTCTCTAAGACTCGTCTAGCCATAGTCATCGACATATCCTCTCACACCATGATAGTAGTACGATCAAGCTAAAGGCATCCAATTCGAGATCCATGAGTACAACATTTCAAGGGTAGCGCCTTGTTTAGATTCTTAATTTAGCAAAACAACGATGAGAATTGACTAATTATCTAATTGAACTTTCATTTGGACAATCGATTGGCATCAAAATGATTGAAGAAATGAGAATTTTAGTGTTGTAATTTATACTACCGCATAGAATTGGTCTATCGATGGGGTGTAAATTTGATTCATATCTTTGATTTATCATCAAATTCAGTGTAAATTTGTAAATTTTTGGCATTGTATTTAAATTACATGTAAACTATTGCCTTTGATGTTGATCCAATGGCACGTGATCAGTTCTCTTGGATGTGTGACCTTTGGACATTGATCTATTATTTATGACATTAATCTAATGGCATGTGACCAATTCTCTTAGATGTGTGACTTGTAGACGTTGATCTGTTACCTACAAAATGACTTGTGACATGTGAACTTGAATCAGTGACATGTGACATCTGATTTATAATTAGTTAATATAGATCTATGAACTATAAATATGACATGTGACATATGACCTGTGATGGTGACCTGTGACTTATGAACTTAAACCATTAATTTGTGACCTATACACAAGGACCTGTGACCTTTAGTAAGTGCACAAAGACAAGTGACAAGTTATTAGTTCACATGTCACAAGTCATTTCGCACATGTCATAGATCAATGTTTACAAGACACAGATCACTGATTTATGTTCACATGTCACCCCACACAAGTCATAGGTCATATTGTATACTCTAAACATATGACTACCATCGGCACCACCACCACTATTTGCAAATAGCCACCACTCAACCACCATCAATGCCATCACCAGTCCAACAACCAACAAAACCCAACAAAATAAAGGAAGAAGCAGCGGTTTTAATTTCCACCACCAACAAAAACCACAGCAAAACTTGTAAAGTACAACCTATGAACTTAAATTAGTGATCTATAATCGGTTCTATTTAATATGTGACGTGTGTACATTGATCTGTAACATATGCACAATGATATGTGACCACCACTGGAACCACCTACATTATCACCACCACACCACCCGCATCATCACCACCATTGGAACCACTACACTCCATCACCGCCACAAATGACATGAGATTGAATTGTGTGCTACTCAATTAATTTAACACATAAACATGAAAATCCTTACCGCAAAATTTATGAGAGAAATACAAGAATATAGAGGAAAATGAATTGGTAATAGCCTAAAAAAGATTCTAGGGTAGAAAATACATGAATCGAGGAAAATTGATGTAAAAATTAAGGATTTAAAATAAAAAAATTTAAAATTTAAATGGTAGTAACCCACAAATTAATCATTTATAAAGAAATCTTTCAATTGAAAGAGAGGGGGATAAAGTAATATCTAAACTGAATATGGAGTATCGGACTGATTTTTACTATTATGATTTTTTCCATAGAAAACTTGGACCACAATCGCATCTAAACACTACACATCACCACAGTGTTGGTTTGTACCACCGCAGCGATGTCAAATATCGATCCATAATGAGAGCCCTCACTAGTCGATCTACTACCAGGTGTGAGAGAGAGGGTCGAGCAACCCCCAATTGATTGCGCGTGGTATTTAGAGAGAAAGAAAGGAGATTAAGGAAGAGAAAAGGTAGAGAGAGTTTAATAATATTATTATTAATATTAATAGTTGAATTATCATCTAATTTGTGGATAAGTAAACCTTATATCTTATTTTTGAATTGTGATCTTTAAAACCCGGTTGCTATGTTATTTTCACTTAAAAACGTGACAAGATTACCACCATTTTACACCGAAAAATTAGATCACTACCCCTCAAAATTAAGGAAGGGAAAATTGGGTTTACTACCCTTAAAATATAAAAAATATTAGATTAATATCTATAAAATTGATTAGTACAACAAATTTTCTTATTAACTACCGGTTGTGCTATATGTATATCACAACTTACAAATTTGTTTCCCACAGATGATGTAACGAGATTTAATTGAGTCAAATTCTCACCACATAAAGAAAAAAAACTTCCTCACTTTTTTTTGACACCCCAACAATATGTAAAAGATTGTGTAATTGGTGATGTACAATAAACATTTTTCTTTAATTACGTCATTTTTTTTTTTAGATTTTGTCACTATTTTGAATTTTTTGTCACTTTTCAGTTAATTATCTTTGTATTATCTTTTTATAAGATTAAGAGTTAATCATACCACCGAAATATTGGTTTTAAATAGACATGATATGTTACTTTTCTATGGAAAGTGTTATACCTTAGCTCTTTCAAAAAAAAAGTTTGAGCCCCATTTTTGTAAGATAATGAATTTTGAAATGATGATTTTTTTGACATTATGTGGTTAAAAAATAAGAAAAAAATTTGATTTACGTAAAACAATTATTTTGTGGAAGAATGTATGGTTGAAAATGAATTTTTGAAAAAATGATAGCCTAACATAGGAATGGGATATCACTATTTTACACTTTAAACTTCATAAAATTATTGCCAAATTTGGCTTATATGTAAATAAAAGGATACGCCATGGAATTGCATACCGTTCAAGTGAACCTGAAAGCATATAGAATCGTTGACAAGTAATAGATTTGATGAGTTAAGAGTCACACAGAGAATAAATTTCAATTCAAATTTACTAATTTGTATTGAATTCAAATTATGTGATAGAAAAGAGATTTGATTTGTAATTACTCTAAATTATGCTAAGAAATATGTAAAAAAATGGGTATTATCAAATTATGGATGATTGCATTTGGATTTTAAGTCCGTCTATTGTACTTATTTCAATTCTTGATTGTGCAATTTAGTTTCATTAATGACAATCGATAAAATTTAGGTATTTAATTTTCTTTTTAAAGATAAATTAATTCTATTGTAATCAAGACCACGGGTCTATTCCAAGTATAAATTCCAACTATATGAATGCATTAAATTTCATATTATCTATATTTTGAACTAATGTGAGTCTCACAATACTACAACAAACAACTAATTATCTAATTGTTAGCTACGCAATTAAATAATGTAATGGACATGCAAAACTAGTTAAGGTTCATAAGAAATACTAAATTACTAGTCTTGAATTAAAATAAATAGACTATAGGATTCATCTTCATCCAGTACAAAAATGAATCTAGTTCAGCATGATTTTATATAAATTACGAAAAAAATAATAGAAAACTATCACCCGGATCATGAGCTAATGCAAAAAATGTTGATCTTTAAGTTCAATGTAGAATTTTTCAATTTTTTTTTATGTAATTGGTCTTCAAGTCTTGTTAGGGTTTGATCTTAACTCTCAAAATAAAAAAAATGACATATTCTTCTTCATGTATTTTAATATAATTTGTATTGAGAGGCTAGAGAGAACTCTCACATGTTTTGGTCAAGCTTTATATTTATAGGAGGCCGAAACAAGTAAAAAATGGTGAAGAAATTTGAATTAAACAAAAAATTTAATTACAGCCGAAAAATTACACAAATTGATCCCAAAAATATGCTACGCATACGCGTCGATATAATGGCCAAATACGCGCTGCATATTCTCTAAGCTTTCGGTACAAATTCTATCAAGCCAACGCAGCCGTCGACTAGTTCTAGTGCTCGTGTGAGGCTATCATCTTTCTGCCATGTTCAGTTCAGTCCCCAATTTTAGTATAATTTGATTCTCGAATCTTTTCTTTATATAATTTTAGTCATTTATCTTCAAATTGCTTCCAATTTAATCCAAGAATTTTTCAACCATGGATGTTATGTCCGAATCGACTATTGGAACTTTACAATTTAATCCCAAACTTCGTATTTCTTTCTTTTTCGCCTATTTTCCGCTCCTTTTGTCCAATTCACCCGACTTGCTTCCAAGTTTTACCTAAAAAAATATAATGAACACATAATTAAGCTATACTTCATCTAAATCAATAAAAATGCCATAGTTTAATAGTCCAAATAAGTGTACAAAATACTCTTATCAAATATCATTAAACTTGAATATTTGTTTGATCTCAAACAAGACTATAGCCTAACTTAGACTTAGATTTTCAAGTAAAAATTGTTAGATAATCTGCCTTTGGTGTCATGATTGGAATTTCTGTAATAAAACTATTCATCGCTACAAAATCACATTTGCTAAAGGTAATTCTACTCATCCAATGCAAAATCGACACACGTGTGGGTGTGGGTGTGAAGATTCCTGTAAACGACCATCAATGGTCAAATTTATCATTTCTTCTCTCATAAGATACACACATCAAACTTATTCTTTTAACTATTTTTTCAAGGTGTGATCTAACGTTGAATTCATATAATAATACTCACCCTCTTTAATTTGGTTAGATTTTACTAATCGCAACTCAATATATCAACAACTATGTATTATCCTTATTTTTTGAGTGCTTCAACCTTCAAGAATCAACTTTGCTAATAATCCTTTGTCAAAAAGTCTAATTCTCTTAAATAAGTATTTGAGGTTTAACCAAGACATGTAGTACATTAATTTTTTTTGTTTTTTACATCTTACATACGTAATTCTCTCCATTAGGCTTTTTAAATGACCCTTATAGCAAGCTTTTGGTCGATGATTTTCAAGTTAGATGATTATAGGACACCAAGTTTTGAATTCCCTTGTATGCTTAATCACTCAAGTGATAGAGGCTATGAAGAGACGTTTGACAATGAGACAACCTCAAGAAATGACCTCTAGCTTAAGATTTTCACCTAAATTTTATCTTATTGGTTTTAGACAATCCACACAATATTTAGCACGCATGAAATCCACATTTAACTCAATATCTCTTTACAACAACTCAATCGCCCACAAATTATCTTTTAATTAGTTTAAGGATGTATAATTTAGTCTTTATTTACGTTTTACATCTAAGGTCTACTATTGTCTTTTTCGGCCTATTCAAAACTTGAATCAAATTAATCTTTCATAGTACAAAACATAAATCTTGTGTTCAATGATGTCAAGTTTTACATAAAAAAGCATAAATCAACCCCCAATATACAACTTTTCCACAATTTATAGCCTAACAAACAATTTCAAATATATGGATTATAGTAGGCAAAATTACATAACTCACACAAGTACACAAAAGCAATAATAAAGTTGAAAATAAAATATATTTTCGATTTTTTTTTGTACGTGAACAAATGGTAATTAGCACATAACATTCCAACATTTCACTGTTATTGTGGAAAATGTCCTACCTTTTATTTTTTGGCATTTTTACCCTTATTTTCACCTTTCATTGCACAAAAGGTCATTTTCATCAATTTTTGCAATTAAAAATTATAAAATGACGAATATACCCTTTTTTAAAATAAAACAAAAGGAAAAAGATAAATTAATTGCAATTATAGTCCTAGAGTTTTTTTAAAAGCACAAATGAGTCTTAAATAAATTGTTAAAAGAGTAATTAGCACATAATGTCACCACTTTTCACTATTATTGCAAAAAAGGTCCCTACTTTTTTTTGGCATTTTCACCCTTAGTTAAAATTTTAATTACTCAAACCATCATTTCTATATATTTTCATTCAATTTCTCAATAAAAAGTTGTGAAATGATGAATATACCCTCATATTTAAATAAATAAATAAAAACTAAACAATTAATTGCACCATAGTCCCAATTTGTTTTTTTTTAATTGCAAATGAGTCCCAATTAAATTTATTTAAAAATTTTAAAAATATAAAAAGTGCAAACAAGTCCCAAATAAATTATTAAAGAACTAGAAATTAAAAAAAAACATTTATCATCTTTAATTAAGTAGGAGAGTATATTCATTATTTCACAGTTCTTTATTAAGAAATTGGATGAAAATGATGGTTTGCGCAATCATAGATGTAATTTAGGGTGAAAATGTCAAAAAAAAATGAAATGTATTGACTTTTTTTACAATAACGGTGAAAGGTAGAGACATTATGTATTAATTACCCTTTTAATAATTTATTTGAGACTTATTTGCGCTTTTAAAAAAATGAGGATCATGGTTGCAATTACTTTTTTCTTTTTGTTCTATTTAAAGAGAATGATATATTTGTCATTTCAAAATTTTTAATTGAGAAAATAAATGAAAATGACATTTTACGCAAAGAAAGTTGGAAATATGGGTAAAAATGTCAAACAAATGAAAGGTATGGACGTTTTTTACAATAACAATTAAATGTGTGGATCTTATGTGCTAATTACCACGTGAACAAACATACAAAACAATAAAAATAGATAACATATTCAATAATGTCTACCCCCCCCCCCCAAACTTATAACAGGCGTTGTCCTCAATATCTAAAAATATAATAAATAATATATAAAAATAAAGGGCAAAGAAGGGAACGAAATACTCTCCTAGTAATAAATCTACTAGTGGCGATGGATTGGCATAAAAGTGTACAATCAATTGCTATATCTTTTTCTTTATCCAATGTTTTCAGGTGTCATGTTCTTTCAAAGCAATTAGAAATCAATCATAACATGGAACATTCATAATAAGCTTAAACACAACCTATAGGAAACTATGGGGATGAAGATACCATATACTAATTAAAAGTAATAAAGATTATTAATCCTTTGTTTTGGAAAGAAAATAAATAAAAGGGAAAAAAATTAAGTTGCCTAACAATAAGCTTTTGTTTATAGTCATTAACTTGACTTCTATGTTTTAGCTATTCAAGGTAGCTTGAAAAAAGAGTTTTCAGCCCTGTGTTGACTGCACTAGCAGTTGTTCTTCAATTCGTTATTTGAACCTCCAGATTATAAGGTTACCATTATTGTCCCATCCAACCAATCCACCAACATCCTTCTTTTTCTTGTGGTCAATCCTTTTGCATTCATCTAGGTAAGGTTGTTGACCGAGTGAATTATTCATGGTGAAGCTTTATTATTTTTCTTCTACCCTTAAGATTATCTTACCTTGTTCAAAATCCATTAATGCTCGTCCAGTTGTTAAAAATGGTATTCCCAAAGTTACAAACATGTGTTGATCTTCTTCTACCCTTAGTGATGTTAGCACGGAGCCGATTGCATCAAAGTCAAGTCACGTGAAAGACCCGTTGATTATCGAAGGAGGTTCGCTGACACAGTCGAGAGCAAAGCGGGTGAAAAAGGAGAAAGACCCGTTGATTATCGAAGGATTTTAGATGACACGATCAGAGCAAAGTGGGTGAAAGAAGCGATAGGATTGCTTGCTCAAGCTACGGTGGATGAAATGTCGAAACTAACAAGCTAATGAACAACTTTCATGAAGGGGTCGATGACCGAAACCAATTGGAGCATCATGTTGCAAGCAACGGAAGAAGAAGCCTTGGCAGGCAACTATGCGGTCGCATAGAACAAATTCAGCAGAATATTTTCAAATTTGCAATTACCTAAATTACTTAGAATTACTTTTCTAGGATGATTCTTGCAATATTTTCGAATGAATTCCATTTTTAGCTAGGTTTTATCGGTTCCTAATGAATAGGATTCATTCTTT
>CAIGRP010068459.1:0-12313 GCA_903798385.1 Fraxinus cuspidata
TATAACCTAAAACTTTGTTCATTGTCAAAAGAAAAAATAATCTTTCTAGCGGATCCAGCACGAGCGTCCGCCGGGTGCTGGATCCTCCCTTGGGTGGTGACGGTGACAATTTGGATTTGTGGGGTTGGGGATGAGACCTTTCATTTTTCAATTTTTTTGTCTTTTCTTTTCTACATCTTTTCTATTTTTTTTGTTTTTTTTTCCCTTTTAAACTTTTTCAAGCGGGTATGAGGACTGACCATTTCGAAATCCTTCAAATTGTTCAAATGAAGGTAATTGATGAAGTATTGGTCAACAAATGTAGGGTGGATGTAGATATTTTTGGTTAGGGGCACAATTAAATTTGCAAAAAAATTACGAGTAATTTTATATTCGAAAATTTACATAAAAAAATATATACCCCATGTCAATTTGACTTTTTCGGATGTATAATTTCGAATTTTTTTATGTTATTTCTCATGTAAAATTTCATAATAAAATGATGTAAATTATATTGAGAAATATGTATCTGAAAAATAATAAATATTAACGAAATAATTGAAATTTTTCAAAGAAAAGACGAGTTAGACGACTCTTTGCAAAACACACATTTAACTATTTTCGATATTTGTTTGTACTATTCGATATACCTATAATATAGTTATCGAAATGAGTTTTGAGATGACATAGACAATTTGTGTATTCAGCTAGCATACAATCATCGAATTTTTTTTAAAGTTAGCATGTTATCGAAATTCTTGAAATACTAATTTGAAAT
Source organism: Fraxinus cuspidata (assembly GCA_903798385.1). Taxonomy (NCBI): domain Eukaryota; kingdom Viridiplantae; phylum Streptophyta; class Magnoliopsida; order Lamiales; family Oleaceae; genus Fraxinus; species Fraxinus cuspidata. The sequence continues at coordinate 758 of CAIGRP010068459.1, forward strand.
TGCCTATTCTGACAAGCTGTAACATTTGCTACGTTTGGCCGTTTTGGCGCGCTATTAGTGACGTAGGAAATTAGGTCGTGAGTATTTTGAAATAGTATTAAGAAGGGAAAATTGCAGCCGCGATTCCAAACCTTTTCATTTTTTTTGTAGACTTTACTTCAACCTTCACTTTGAGCCACCACAAATCCAAAACCTTTTTAAAATATGCAGTAGAGTTCCAAATGAATGTTGACCGTTAGTTCACAAAATGAGTTGATTTTGACCAAATTTAAAATTTGTAAAATGGTAATTTTGCTATTTACCATATTAAATAAACAAACAAAAAAATTAAAAAATATGTTCATTGTCTCTCTTCTTCACCCCACCCATCACCCCGACTCGCCATTGCCACTGTCCTTCACTAGTCACTATACTCGGTCCAACCACCACCCAAACCACCAGACAACCATACCACTAGAAAGCCCTCATTGCCCTCTATTCAAACCACCCAACATTGGGCGTCAACGCTTCCCGTATTGGCCGAATTTACACCTCAAAACTACATACTTGCATTTTCAAATATTGGCGGCACGCCTCCTCCGATGATACTCGCGGATTACCCATGTCACATGTGGATTCTACTCATCGGGGTACTCCTGTCCATGGTCTTCTAACATCAAATAATGCAACAAATCAGAATCTACAAGTCCCTTTTTTGAACCCAGCGAAATGCAACTTTCTGAACCATTTTCGGCGTCGACAGTGAAAGTCAAGATCGCAAAACACCCACTCTCGAACCTCCCAACAAGGCGCATCCATCTTCCATTTTGACGAGTTCAATTTACCTTCTCCAATTTTAATTCCAAAACCTTCCTTAAAAACTCAATCACTTGAAGACCCCTATGATTTTTTTACCTAACTTCTTGGTTCTTGCTCATCGTTATGCTTCCATTTTCTAGGTTCATTCCACTGTTTTTCACTTGGAAGTGCATCATGTTGCTGGGTTCACCTGTAGCATGCCTACGAAAATGTTTTTTTTTTTTCTATCACCCGTAGCATGCCTAGGAAGTGCATCCTATTATTGGATTCATTCTACTGTTTTTGGCTTTGAAAATATTGTTTATTTCAAGCAATTAGAAGAAAATTGTTGGGTTAATGGTGTTGAAAATTGTTGTTTGAGATAGTGGCGATGGCGGTGGCGTTTGCGGTAGCCACAGTGGCGATGGACGACGGGATTTTGGTCTTGGGGAAGGGTGGGGGTGGGGTGTTTGAAGACGATGTTGATTTTTTCTTTATAGTTTTTAAATGGAAATTACTGTATGGACATAAACGCCCCTCCTTAAAATGGTCAAAATATCCAATTTTTAATTTTTCGGGTTGACTAACGGTATCTGCTGCATAATTTTGAAAGGTTTGGGACATGTGGTAGCTAAAGTGAAAATTTAGGTAAAGTCTACAAAAAATAAAAAGGTTTGGGATCGCAATTGCAATTTTTCCTATTAAGAAAGCAACATTTCTACTTTGTTTGGCATCCCATAATGGACAATTTCCATAAAAAAATATTATTTTTTAAATATTTTTTGGCAAGTGAAACAAATTCTAAACTCAATGGTAAAAGGAATTATCACTTTAATGGACAATTTTTATAAAAAACAAAGTCAAACGGACACCAAACTTTCAACATTTAGATGAAAAATTATATTAATCAAACGCAATTAGTTACCGTTTCGAGTAAAACAACTTATAGACAATTCAATTCCCTAGAATTCATTTTATTTCCACCAACTTTCCACATTTACAATCAAACGGATCCTTGTAGCGATCGTGCTACCCGTAAATTTATAATATGCACGAAATGGTTATTGTAAAAGTTGACAAATATAGACATACTTAGTACTTATTCGCTTATAAGTGAGCCTTCTAAGCTTGGCCAAACGTGCCGCAACGTAACAGAGTCCTCAGGAGAAGGACCACATACAATCAAATCTTACATAAAATCCCCAACCTTGATGCGATCCATCATCCACACGACCTGAATTCCACCTTTACATTCGCATCATCGACGTTGATCCACACGCGCAATGAGATGATGTCTGCAGCCTTATTGTCTCTACTTCTCGCCGCCGTTCGCCTTCTCTTCTCTCCGGCGCTCGCCTCCGAGTCCGATCACAAGGTAATCCACACTCTTGATCCATTCAGCAAAATTCCCTAATTGTAGCCGGCTTCTCTCTTTCGCAACTATTCAGATCTGGTTTAAGATGTTTGGATCTTGAAGTTTACTGTTTATTATCAGTACTGGGTGACTAATGGCCCCGAGTGATTTCCTTGAAGGATTCGATTTGTAGCTCACCCAAATGTAAAATGATGCTTCTCTAATTTAAAATTATATTATGGCCACAATTACAAGGTAGATCACATTTTTTCAAACATTAAAAATATTTTGCGCTTATCTTCAAACCCTGGCATCATGTGTATGTGTTTACTTTTTGCGTGGGAAGTTGCAGATATTTTGTTTGACCAGCCTGCATTAGATCGATGGTAGTATGAATTTCTTATTTCTTCTTCAATTTCTTGAATAGATTTCACTTCACTTCATTTTTTTTTTGGGGTGGGGGGTGGTGGTGTTGGAGGAGGGTGGTTGTTAAGGATTTCGCAAAGGGAAGTGTAGCTAGGACAATGGCAGTATGATTGACGTATCAAAAGTTTCCTCTAGTTTGTGGAATACATGATGGCAGATCTTAACAGAATGCTAGCCCATCTTGATTGTGGATTGCTGTATACTTTTGATGGGAGATAGATGATGAGAAATTAAGAATTAGTGGCATTTTACCCTGCAACCCTTTCCTGTGAAAGAGAAATGCTGCTTCAAGAGAAATACAGAATAAGTCATTTAAAATTCCAAAATAATGGCTGTAAACTCGGAATATCTCAAGAACTTATTAACTGCTGCTGAGGTTGTTGGTTGTATGTCCCACTGAACTAAGTTTTCTTCCCTAATACGAACAAAATGAATCCCGAAGCCAGATCAGAATCGAATGTCGAGTTGACGGCAGTGTTCTTTTCATAGATGTAACACATCAAAGAGTGTAATTTTTTGGATGTTCAGCAAGGACTGTTGTACATATTTTAAGGGGTAACTATCTTGAGGCATCTAAAATGATTTTACGATAATTTGATCCTTGGAGCAAACGAAAATCTAGCAATTAATTATGCAGTAATTGTTTTCCACAGCAACAACAATAATAAACTAAGCGTATTCCCAAAATACTTTGTTCGATCCATGAATACATTTGCTCTCCAATCCATTGCAATCAAATCCTCTGTATCCACATTAGGCAAATTTAATTTAGTCCACCCATCTCTCTGGTAACTTATTCTACTCTGATCTCATCATGCAATTTAAGGGAGCCACTTTAGGTCTACACAGGACACATCACAGCCACCTCCATGATATAAAAACAAGGCTATGTTTCGATCTTACTATTAAAGAAAACACAAACGAGACCTTTTCCTGTGTTCAGACAGTGATAGCTTATTTCAACAAGAAGAGGAGATTTTTTTTCCACTGCATACTTGTTAACAATGGGGTGTAACACGCGGTTCTTCTTTACGCATAAATAATCTTGTGGGTGGGGAATATATATCCATCTGTTGTTGATATTTCCTATTGTAGTGTGCTTGATCCATATGGAACGATTCAATGCTTTACTAGCTAAAAGTGCTTTCTAACATACCCTTTTACTTTCCTGCAGTATCAACCTGATGACCCTGTCACCTTGTGGGTGAATAAAGTAGGGCCATACAATAACCCACAAGAAACATACAATTATTATAGCCTTCCCTTTTGTCATTCACCGGTTAATGCTGCTCACAAATGGGGCGGTCTTGGTGAGGTATTGGGTGGAAATGAGCTTATTGATAGTCTGATTGACATAAAATTCCAAAGTACGTGTATGTGGATCTCTGAACTCTAGCATGCCTTTAGTGTTGTGTTTCTCTACGATGACATTCATCATGTTTGTGTTTGGCAGAACCTGTGGACAAGACTACCATTTGTGAACTTGAGCTTGACGAAACAAAAGTCAAACAATTCAAGAATGCCATTGAAAATAGTTACTGGTTTGAATTCTTCATGGGTATGTTACATGATTATTCTTCTATTTATCATTTGTATGAATGATGATTGGTAAATTTATGTCTGTTAGAAGTAAGAAATGTCATATAACTGATATGTAAACCATGATATGATGTCCTGTACTGCCTTTTCAAATAACTATCACCAGGTGCAATTAAGTTTACACAATCAGAACCATCAAGTTCTTGTGGGAAGTCTCTAATTCGCCTCTAGATTAGAAATTTTATGTGAACAAATGCAAGAAAAAGCTTGAACTGATGATTTTATCCAGGTTATTTATTTATTTTATTCAGTGTCTTATATTCTTATAATTTATTGAAGACATTGTGCAAACCTTTGAACAGTTATTATTTGGATCTCAGTTTTCTTTTGCCACAGTAATTGGGAAGACTTCACAAGTTATTGGCATGAGTTATATGTCCATCACATGGATGGACTTTACAAAACAGACATTAGAAGAATATTGTTTTAAATGTTCAAGCTTACTTTTGAGAATTGCTTTGGAGTTAAGGTTAACTTCTTGCTAGAATTTGGGGGAAGTAAAAATTCAGAACTTACCGAAGTTCCCTTCTTTTTAGATTCTTTTTAAAATGAGTCCTAGAATTTCATCTACGTCGACTTAGAGAACTTCATAAAAATCATGTAGAGATCCTTAGTTGTCTTTATCCTAGACTGATGCATTGGTAGCAATCTTTGTGCTTCTCTGCCGGCTTGTTGATCATTATGATTAATTGGCAGTAGCTGGTATTTTGTCTTCTTTTCCCTTAAAAATTGGTATTGACTTGAGAACAAGATACACACACGAGCTAGAAGGTAACTGTTGGTATGCGTGCTTGTTCATTGCTTTCAGTTCCTTTTAATATGCTTTTAGAATGAAATTGTATATAAGTTATCTAATTCCTGATCTCATTTTTTTTTTCCTGGTGTACTGGCTTCAAATTCAGATGATCTGCCTTTATGGGGTATGCCTTCCTTGAACTATTGTTTCAGATAAATTACTCTATGCCACCCTATGTTTTGAATTAATACATTCTCTTTGCAGGCTTTGTTGGTGAGATACATCTCGACAGGAATAGTGACAACAAGCACATGCTTTACACGCATAAGAGCATCACTGTGAAATACAACAAAGATCAAGTATGTGGCTGTTCAATTTTGTCTTGTATTTCTTGGTTCAGTTTAGTTTTCTTGTTGCTAACTTCTTTATCTTGTAGATCATTCATGTCAACCTCACCCAAGACTACCCAAAACTATTGGAAGTGGGAACAACATTGGACATGACATATTCCGTGAAATGGATCCCTACAGATGTCTCTTTTGCACGTCGTTTTGATGTTTACCTGGACCACCCATTTTTTGAGCACCAGGTAAACATTGACATTCTTATTTGATATCATTATGCCCTTATTTGGTGGGAATTAAAATCAGATTTTAAGTAGATTTTGATAAAAAATGATGAAATGTGTGGTTGAAAAGTTGGGGGTCCCATTAAAAATTTTGGTTAAAATTAATTGCTGACTTTGACTTATATTAAAATTTGGATTTCAGTCCCTACCAAACAGGGACTATAAGAAAATAGTTTTCAATGTGAGGTTCCACAGCTTAAGAGAAAATGATGTTATGCGTGCTTTAGTTGGTTTCTATATCTTTGTCATTTCATAAGAACGTCAATCCTTCTGCCATTATCCATTTTTGCATACCTGATTTCGTTACTTAAATGAGTGCGATTTTCTCCAAGGCACAAAGGGAATTGGGGGCCATTTACTGTCTTAAAGTAATTGTTCATTTTCAGGTACTAGGTCGTGACTTACATTCTGCATCTTGCAGATTCATTGGTTCTCGATTTTCAATTCCTTCATGATGGTTATATTCCTTACCGGTCTGGTGTCGATGATACTGATGCGCACTTTAAGGAATGATTATGCTAAATATGCTCGTGATGATGATGATCTAGAAGCCCTGGTAATGATCTCGACATCAGATACTTGATGATCTCTTAACTGCATTGTTAATGGTCAGTTAAATTCTTTATATTTAGGAAAGAGACGTTAGTGAAGAGTCTGGTTGGAAACTTATTCATGGTGACGTATTTCGGCCTCCCCGGAGTTTAGTTTTACTCTCTGCTCTAGTTGGCACTGGCGCACAATTAGCATTGCTAGTCCTCCTCGTTGTGTTATATGCTATTGTTGGAATGTTGTATATCGGGTATGTGAAAAATGCAACTCTTTTCTGAAATACTTGAAATCTGTAAACAGTTATCTTAGTTCCTCAGCAACTTGTTAAAGTTCACTTCCCTTCCCTTAACCTCCCCTTGTGTAGTGAATACATTCATTTTGTTCTATTTATTTTAGGTTGACATTTATGGACATCACCATGATAGAGGCAGATCTAAAAACTTAATTGGAATTACACCATTCTCATTTGTGTCAACCATGAGATTTATGATGTTAACTATTATGGTTTGGTTTTTACATCGTTCAGGAGAGGAGCGATTGTCACTACTTTCATAGTATGTTATGCTTTGACATCATTCATCTCAGGCTATGTCAGTGGTGGAATGTATGCACGCCATGGTGGTATGTGCAGCTTATGCCCACCTTTACCTGTTTTATGGGATTCATCTCTGTTTGCCTATATTGTTATTTGTGTATTTAATTATTGTGTTGTTTCCTCTGCACGCACTATTAAATGCTAAATTGTTATCCATCTTTGTTGCAGGTAAGAACTGGGTTAAATCTATGATCCTCACTGCTTCACTTTTCCCTTTCCTGTGCTTTGGGATTGGCTTCATTCTGAACACAGTTGCCATATTTTATGGGTCTCTAGCAGCCATACCCTTCGGCACGATGGTCGTGGTCTTTGTCATCTGGGCATTTATCTCTTTCCCCTTGGCACTTCTCGGTACAATTATTGGAAGAAACTGGAGTGGTGCTCCAAACAATCCGTGCCGTGTAAAGACCATTCCACGGCCGATTCCTGAGAAGAAGTGGTACCTGACACCATCAGTGGTTTCTATGATGGGAGGGTTGCTTCCCTTTGGCAGCATATTCATTGAGATGTATTTTGTTTTCACTTCATTCTGGAACTACAAGGTAGTGAGGAATTTAAATGAACTATTTATCTGAGTAGAAAAGGGAAACAAAAGAAACGGACTGGCACCAATAATATATCATTTGAAAGGAAAACTAGTTAAGTTCATACTTTATCTGTTTGTTTAAATTCTCCTATCTGTTGCTTCATATTGGCAGGTCTACTACGTATATGGCTTTATGCTTCTGGTTTTCCTGATTCTGATTATTGTTACTGTCTCTGTGACAATTGTGGCAACGTATTTCCTTCTAAATGCTGAGAATTATCACTGGCAATGGACTTCGTTCTTGTCCGCTGCCTCGACAACTGTCTACGTCTGCTTGTACTCGATATATTACTACTACGCGAAGACAAAGATGTCAGGGTTCTTCCAGACTAGCTTTTACTTTGGGTATACACTGATGTTTTGTCTTGGCTTAGGGATTCTTTGCGGTGAGTATGAAGTGCGATAAGTTAACTCATATAAGCTTTTCTTAAACTGCCTTCCTGTCTTTCTTTTGTCCCGATGAACTTATTAACTAGTCCCTTGTGATATGAATTTGTTTCCTAGAAAATAAGTATTAATCAGAAGTTATAAGCATTCCATTCATGAAATTATTTTTACAAGGTTATTTCTCATGGATTTTCAGGTGCTGTTGGTTACTTGGGCTCTAATCTGTTTGTAAGGAGGATTTACCGGAACATCAAATGTGACTAGTTCTTCTTTGTCAAAAAGAGAGACTATTATAGCTTCTTCACATCATTTGCTACGAATTCAAGAGAAGCCTATATTGGGTTCCTGTCAAATTTTCACGAGGTTTGAGGATGACGTGTAACTCACATTTGGGGATACCCAGAAAAAATTTCCCCGATTTTCCGGGTTGTTAAACCAGTCTACTTACATAAGTTAGATTCAGTGATTCTTTTCATAATTGAAAGAGGCTAGCACGATCACAGATCCATGTAGTTGTTTCTCCCATATTTCTGTCTATGGATGTTGCATCAGAATTTTTCTTTTGTTCATTTTGTTCTGCGAGTAGCTTCTCCTCTTGAGGAATGCGTAATGGAGAATCTCGAGGAGACGAAGTGTTGGGACATTACAGCTATTTCTATACGTGCATTATTCTATAAATGAAATACCGAGTTGCGAATTCTCTCTTTGGTTGCTTCTTCATTTGAGTTGCAGATTTTATGCCGTTGTGTGATACCTCTTAGGTGTGCCTGCTTTATTCCATTTTTTTATTTGAAGGATATTATTATTATTATTTATTATTATTGGAAGTAAGGCTTAAGTTTATTCATTATAATTATATTTCCGAATTGTTGTAATATATATTTTTTTAAAATTTCATTTAAGCCTTGTTTACCTTTACATTACTTTTAGAGTACATTTGAATTGCACAAATTCAAACTACAATATAGTTATTGATGAAACCAGTGTGCTATTTGTAACCGGGAAGGTTGAAGAGACGTATCCCGAAGTCAGTCCCACTGCAGAAACATGAAAATGTAAATAAAATGTAAATTGAAACTAAAATAATAAAGACATTCAAATTCAAAAAAGTATTGAGTTACTTGACTGGTCAATGTTTGTGGATAAATATGGTTTTGAATAGTGAATTTTTGATGAATGCATGGTTAAAAGTAGAAAAAAAGTTTTGAATTCATGTGTAAAATATTTTATTATGTGAATGTAAGATTGGAAATAAGTATATAGGAAAAAAGAATTTTAAAAGAATGTGAGACAAATATGAACTTACCGTCACTCTGAAGAGTCCTCTATTATCAAATTGCAGGTGGGGTTTGTGGGGAGTGAGGGAGAGAGGGGGGTGAATGAAGAATTTTATTAATTTATTATTTTTTGTTTCTTTTTATTTATTGCATTTCTTAAAGACGATTAAACGATAAATTTTGGTAATTACGATTTTTTTATTAGGAACCATCAAGAGATTCTTTTACTACACATTTTTGAAATAAATGAAAAGTATGGGCTATGATTCAAAAGTTCACTGCAAAGTGCAAATTTCCTTTTCTTTTTAAGGATTTTTAATTTGTGTTAAAACACGTGTCTAAATATCAATTAAAGTTAAAGTGATCAATTATGTTATTTGTAGAATTATGCTTGACAATAATGGTCGACAATGTTAGTGTTTTCAAAATTCAATGCCATTGATTTAAAAAACGACTTTTGAAATAGATGAATGTGATGTTATCAACCAATATTGTCAAACTATATTGTACATGTATTATAATTCTAAAATGATTAGAGATAGTGGTAATTACATGCAACCATAATTTTAGAAATTAGATTTAAAGTTTGTTTTTACAAAAATCAAATCTTAATTCAAACTTTTAATATTAATAATAATATTATAAAATTAATTAATCTATCCTACACAATTTTAATCCCAAACCTTAATTATCTCTCTCCATTCTTTCTCTCTCTAAACATCTTTCTCTCTATTCTCTCTTCTCTCACAGTTCCTCAGTGCAGCGCGGACAAGCATGCCGCACATCATATCTGAGCCCACAGGGTGCTGCAAAAGTGACGACGATCACCACCATCATATTATTTATCGATCACAAAGGTGGTGATTTGTGTGCGATGATACTAGTGGTGGTGGTGCTGCGTGTGGATGTGGGGTGTGGCGACGATGGTTTTGGGTTGGTTTCTTCCTCCAACCAGCTTAGTAGAGTTTTGGGGATGTGCAGTGATAGTGATGGTGCGAGTGGGTAGAGGGTGGGGTGCAACGATGATGATATTGAGATTTTGGGTTAATTTCTTCCTCCAATATGTTTAGTCGAAGCTTTGGGGGTATGCAATGCGGTGATGGGTTGTAGTGTTGGCGGTACAAGTGGTAGCGATCGTGGTGACGATGATGGTGAGGTGTTGGTTGTTGAAGTGGTGGTGATGGTTTCCATATTTTGGTGTTGTTAGATGGTTGAAGTGGTTTTTGTTGATGGTATAGGTTGAGGTGCCAACGATTAGCAGTAACAGTGAGTAGGGTGGTGCCGACAGTGGTGGTGGTGATGGTGTGGTGGTGGTGCGATGGTTGTGGATAGGATGGCGTGGGTGGGGGTGTTAGTGATCAGTTATTTAGTTGATCGTGACTAATACATTAGTCCATCTGATATGTGACCAATGAATAAATTGCAAACTATAAATTAATTGATTTGTGATTGTGAAATAATTTGTGACCTATAAAATTTTGATTAGTGATCGAAAAATAATTTGTATCAGTTTATTCAATAATTTGTGATCATTATAGATCTATGACCTTAATATATTTAATTAACATCTTATTTTTGAAATTTTAAACCTTATTTCTTAGTTTTGAAATTTCTCATTCTTAATCAATTAGATACGAAATTTTCGCCCAAGAGATATCATGTGTCCCATTTCTGATTTATCACAATTGGGCTACATAGAATTTTTGGATTTGATTGGGTTCTATTTTATTTAAAATGCATTTTTTTTCTTTCGTCTGTTTGACAATATATTATTCAATAAATAATATTATATATAAACTCAAAAAAATTCCTTATTTTTTAATTATACATTATTTAAAAATAACTATTTCAAAATATATGTTTCACCAAAAACACATTTTGGTGGCTAAATTTTGTAACTATGATTTTTTGGAGGATAACTTAAAAAGTAGGATTTTTTTTTAATTTACGTATATAATTATTTTATTAGCAGAACAGATAGATGGAAATTAGTTAAGAGTGTGTTTGATTGACATGAAAAATATATTCTAGAAAAGAAAATGTTTTCTTAATTTTGAGGAAAATAAAAACCTACTCCTCACAAAGATAATGTTTTCCTTAAAAATAAGGAAAATTATGCATAATTCAAAAGTTGGAAAATATTTTCAATAGAAAAAATAGCAATCAAACACTCAATAATAATAATTTAGGTGAAAAATTGACATTTTTCATGAAAAATAAATGCAATCAAACATTCTTATAGGAAAATGAGAATTCTGGAGACGGTGCTCAAACGGGGTTTTATATTGGGGTATTCATTTAAATTGGCAATCTAACAATGTTTTTTGTTTAAATAGTCTCTAGTGTTAAAAATACTATTTTACCCTTACTTTCCTTATCTGCAAAGTTATCCTGTACTTTTTCTAGATCTTCCAATATTTTCTCTTTTCTTTTAGTTTGTCAATCGGGACTCCTATAATATTTGTTTAACTTTTCATATTGTTCTAAATATTCTCTATATTTAGTTAATTTTTCAAAAGCTTTAGGTTGATTTTCTCTAGTTATATATCCAGATACAATTCCTTCTGACACTTCTTCTTCTATATCTTCGTATTCAATTATGATATCTTCGATTCTCTTTATCTCTTTAGATGTTTCTACAG
>CAIGRP010068466.1:0-22783 GCA_903798385.1 Fraxinus cuspidata
TATTTTAATTAAATAATAGATATTACCAAAAATATGCATTGATAATATATATATTAAAAGTTTTTATGCTCCAAAGTTGATTAAATTTAGGGCATAACACTTACAGTTCAATGAGTAGCAACGACTGGATCTTAACTTTGATAAGCATTCGGTGAAGGATTGCCAGTAGAGCCTTCATATTGAGTCTCTCAGTTGACAACTATGAATGGAAGCTCCGATGAGCTTTGATACCATGTGAAATTTACTCCAAATTAGAGAGGAAATCATCCACAAGAGAAAACACATATGAAGATGAACATTCTACCTTTTGTATTAAGGGATGAATGAATGGTTTATATACACACCCGTATGTACAGTAACAGACTTAACATCCCGTTGTATAAATGACAGCTCAGCAACTCTAACAACTTCAACCATACTCAGGCTAAGTACATAAACACCCTTGTTAATGTCACTCACTCTGCAAGAGTCCATAAACTGTAAATCCTGTATTCCAACTCTACGGATCAAGAAACGATATATTTTTTTCTTGTACTGCATCTAATTCAGTCACTTCAATCCGTGCACAATGCAAAATTTTAGAATTTTATGCCTCAAAAGTTTTTAACAAGTGTCATAATTAGCTGTTGTTTGGTCCCCGTTATTTTGAAAATATATTTTTTCTCTCCCTTATTTTCAACCATATATTTTTCAATAAAATAATGTTAGACGTAAACTCAAAAAATTTCCTTATTTTTTAACCACACATTTTCCATCAAATTATTATTTCAAAAGAGTAATGCTATTTTGTCTCACTGGGATTACAACCACAGTTTAAGTGACATTAAATGATATATGTTATTTAATTTCATATTTCATTTAACCTATTATTTTAGCGTCACCTATACTTAAATTATAACCCAAATATGACTACATAGCATTACTCATTCCAAAATGCATTTTTGACAAAATAAAAATGTAGCTCAAACGTGCTCTTAATAAAATCTGTCTTAACTTTTAGCATGGGGCCAAAAGAAAGAGTAAGGGCAGCCAGCTAAACTACATAAAGCCATAAAGGAATGCACTTATGAAGCCAAGAAAATCCATTATTATCTGCAACAACTGATACGCTTTAAAAAGCATAAAAGCTTCACAAATAATCAAGTTTTCATTTATATTTTTCTTTATTCGTTTACCTATATATTCTTCAAAATCTATTTATCCAACTGAGAATCGATTAATCATGTGTAGGCAAAAAAATAAAAAATAAATTAAAAGTCATTAAATCAACTAAGAAATAGTGAATTCAATTCCATCTTTTATTTATTTAATTTTTTTTATCACTAGATCAATATTTTTGACCCTTTACCTCTTTTGAATTAAAAAAAATACTCGATCTAATTTTTAAAATATTGTGAAAAACTCACCAACTTCATATAGGAAAAATTTTCAACTCTCTTTTGAGATTTGCACTCGTGACAATAAAATTCTTAGTCATTGATATTTTGTCAACCCCTTTTGCACACCTTTCAAAATCATTGTCATAAGCTCGAATAATTGCATAACAAGCATAAATAATTAGGAAATTGATACTTGATGTAAAACTAACAAGGATAGCTGTCCTAAAAGCAATTATTAACATCACTTCCTTGGTTGGTGACTACTTTTTTTTGAATTAATTTGATAGAAAACTAAAAGATAAATAACTAGGAATGCTAGGATCGATTTCGTACCCCAATTTTTGCCATCTACTATCTATACAATTTTATTACGTACTAAAATCATTAAATTTTGGAGACACGTTATGGATAATTAATAAAGCTAGCTTGAAGAGAGTTGTAGGGGCGGCAAATATTTGTATATAATTAAGACTTGTTTGTTAAAGATTATTTTCTAAATCACTTTTTCCTAAAAGGACAATGGGGCATGTGAATAATCGCTTGGTACCAAATTACGAGTTAGTAGCAATTAAAGTGTGGACGGCAGCATTGTTGGAAACCGTACACCGTATGTTTTAGGCAGACAATAAAACACTTTAGTTATAAAAGGGTAAGAGGGGGAAATTTGGAGATTGTGCTTCCTACTTTTATTTACTTTAGTATTTTTTATTTTCATTTTTTAATTCACTTTCTCCTAAATACCTATGCACCGATAGCATGGCATAGTAACTACCAACAAACCTAATCATTTAATGAGACCTATCATTATTTCCCAGGCAAGTTTGAAAGGATCGAGGGTTTAAATATCGAAATTTATATGATATTTTCGACATTCTTCATTCCGTTAAAAGTTATTTTAGTCTGATATATTAAAGATCTGTTTGATATGATTTTGAAAAGTTAAAAATTATTCCCGGTATTAAGAAATTATTTTTGTATTTGTTTGGATAATTTTTCGAAAGCATTTTGTTTTTGATAAAAGCCATTTTATATGAAGTTGAATTAAAATAACATTTCAAAAAAAAAAAATGTACAAGAAGCATAAGCAAAAACGAAAACCATAGCAACGAGCTTTAAACCTACAACCTTAATGTTGGAGTGATGCGAAGAACACAATTAAATGCCAAAATGTAGATTTCACCATTATCGTGAAGTGGAGCACATGTTACTCGTTTTCTGCTTTCTTTTAATTCAATTATTTTAGTTTTTCAATGCTAAAACTTACTTTACAGTTTGAAATTTGAACAGTTGGACTACTCAATCGTCACGGCATTGACCTTGACTCGCAAAAGAAACAATTATATATTCGAATTTTTTGAAAAAATGAACTTTGAAATTTGCATATTGCATTTACACTTCTTAAAGTATTAAATTATTACACAAATATATTTAACATTTTTTAAAATTATGTTACTATCCAACTTTGTTTTCATTCTAGATTAAGAAGTATCTTTTGGAAAAAAAAAAACTCTAATACACTTCTAATATCTTTATCACGAACAAATTTTTTTATTTTTTATTTTTTTTATGTTGAGACAAAACTAATTAAAAAAATTTCATTGTCTGTTAATATTTTTAATTATTGTATATTTAGAATAAAATATCAGTATAAATTCTGGGATGTAATAAAAAATTTAAATTTAAAGTTTTTGAACAAATATATATTTTCACGTACAACAAATGTATAATTATTTTTTTTTTAGCTTGTTCAGGCCAATATTAAAACAAACTACTTATGAATCTAAAAAAATAAAATTAAAATAAACTATACCTTTATCCATCATTGCAAACGGTTATGGCATGAGACGATTCAATGGAAGGGGTGAAATATTGAGCAAGATCACGTCGATATTTCAACCCTAGTTAAGTACTCTTTATTTTAATTAAAATAATATATATATTTTCACAGCACAGAGGCCTTCTTTTTTCCTTTTACTTTCCATTTTTCTCACTCAATTTAGTTCTAGAGAAAAATATCGGTGGGAGTCGAAAATATCTTTTTAAAGAGTAGGATTAGCACCCATCAATACGGTAGAGAGTTGCTGCTGAATTGTTTAATGAAGTCGAATGCACTTTTATTCATTCGACAATGATAATCCATAGTAATATGATCATAATCATTAATGGTGATAAATAGCATCATTAAAAGAATAATATTATTCATAATCAACTGTGATAATCACCCATGTAGCTTACAGTTTACCTCTCAATTCATTATTGTTCCATTAGACAAATAATTAGGAGATTCACCGTCGCTTAAATTAGTGATGATCATTGAGTAGGGTTCATACATAATAAAGATTAAGGTTATGTTTGGAGGCAATTCTTAGTAGGATTTTAATGAAAATTTGGACATTGGAGCAAAATTTGTAGCATTACACAGTAAATTTGAGCAGCAATTATTGAGCAAAATTTACAAAATTATCTATGTACCCTTTTGACATTTTATTCATTCTATTTGAATAAGGGCATTTGTGATAATTTAGCAAATATTGAGTCAAAAATTGCGGCTACAAGAGGATACCCACATTTCCAAACCGTCCAAACTTTCATTAAAATTTTGTGAGAATCACCTCCAAATAGGCGCTAAAGTTTAGAGATTTAAATACAAAATGGAATTTGACTATATAAGAATTATGAAATAAAGTACTTAATTTTCAAGTTATTATTGCCTCCATTATCTTCTAAAATTATAATGAGAAATGTAATGAAATTTTAATGAGAAATATAACAAGTACGATCAGGTCTTATTATTGAGTTTTCAACCATGTAAGTTCAATCTTAGAATTGGCCTTCATAGTAGCTCGTGACGTGCACGACCGTCTCTAATCACCCCTAGATGTTAAGTGCGTAAATTGGAAAAGTTTCCCACTTTGTTCTTAGTGAATGCATTTTTCTCTATGAAGGGAAAACACATGAAAAGTTTCTTACGTTGTTCCCAAGAATTGTTGTTCTCTTTTCGAACAATAATTTTGTTTTGTTTTATTTTATTTTATTTGTCACCTTATACAAAACACCTTAATTTTGCATCGGCCCACATTCTTCCCGAAACTAATTGCAAGCCGAGACCATTTTGAACTGGTCAACATTGAAAGCAAGTTTGCATATATTCATTACACCATTTTACTGCATGTGCGCGCGTCAATCTCCAGAAGCGTGTTCACGAGCTCCATAGCAGAGATTAGAATAAGTGTGACAAATTTATGTCACAATTATCCATTTTGTTAATTTTACTATTGAGGTGGTCGGGATATTTACTTGAGTAGTTTTTTCCTCTGTATTTGTTTAAAAATACAGATTCATCTCAATCAAATTTAGGGTCCCACTTTCTCTTGTTGGATGCACAAGAATTGATTAAACAACCTAAAAACCACTGACATACTTTTGAATGGTCCTTGATGTGAAAACTCAATATACATTTTATTTCAATTCAATAAGGAAAATGAGCATCTTTCAGGAGAAATTTTAAAACAAGATTCAGCTAACGTAACTGAAGAATAGATCGTTGCACTTCAACGATGAATTCGGTATAGTAATTGTGGTTATTGTCCACGTAAGCATCATGTCTTTCGGGATCAACAAATTGGACACCGGCGGGTGGATCAATCATATTAGTAAGACAACAATCGTTGAACTTTTTTTTTTTGGCGTTTATCTAGGAGATGGAATAAATTTTTTTTTTTATATCTTGTTTTGTATTAAACGACTCCAAAGGTGATTTTCTTAATTTGTTGATGCTGCAAGTGAGTAAAACAAAGTACATGTCATGTTTGGTATTTAGCGAATGTAAAAAATTGTATGTTTCTTATGCGAAATTTAAGCTCGCTCGACAAGAGGATAGAGTGACAATGCACTCAACATTAACAACAATGTTGGTTGTAAAATGTGCCTAATTGAACTCGTCGCCAATCGTTTGCAAATTTTATTTATCCCATGTTTGATTAGAATAAATTAATTAATTAAATTTTAATAAAAGTTGATAAAAAGTGTACTTATAAAATTGTCGATTTTATTAAATGTGTGATTAAATTTAAGGGAAAATTCCTGCAGCAATTCCTAACTTTTCATTCTGTGCAGATTTTATCTTAACCTTCAATTTGTATCAACTGAGTTTCCCAAACTTTCTGAAATATGCATCTGGAGTCCAAATAGATGAAATCCATCCATTTTTTTTCATTAGTTGACTAATAAAAATTGAAAAGGTTAAAGACCGTCGCTGCAATTTTCCCTAAATTTAATTATTGATTTTGATTTAAATTTTAATATATTTTTAACTGAATCAAACATGTGCTTAAGGTACAATGCCTCACAATGAGAATACACATACTTGCTCGTTAAATGTGGTTGCAACAATTAAAAGTTCTATTCAAGTATAGCCTAATTAATATTTGACATGTATAGGCCCTGTGTGGAAAATATTTTTAATGATTTAAAAGTTACTTCTATTGTCTAGTTAAAATCAAACTTTAATAACAAACACATTTAAAATTATTATTCACACACTTTTTACTCTCCACCTTTATTTCTCTTAAAAAGTTACTAAAAAAAAAATACTAATAATCGAATTGGAATGGAGACATACAAGACTTTATTCACTTTTAGTAAGCAGTATTTGGCTATTTATGAGTTGTACCCTCTGCACTGTACGTGTACTGTGCATGCTGGACCATACCAATTTCTAATGGGCGCGAAAATTCCCCCAATGCCATGAACAAGAAAGCAAATATAAAATCATCAAACATAAATAAATAAAGGAGCAAAAATAAAGGAAAAAAGGGCAGGCGTGAAAGCATTCTCAGATAAAACCCCTTGCCTGCTTTTTTCTTTGGTTAGCCTCCCATTCCCTCACATCCTTCTCCTTCTCTCTGTAATTTTAGTGCCGTAGATTGTGAAAATTTTAAAGTAACATAGGCAGATATGATGTTGAGTCCAAGATTTAGTCTTTTGAGTATGTTTTGAAGATAATGAGCAAATACTTTAGTGTCTTCTTCTCAGAAGAAGATGGTTTCTCATTTTCAAGAACAAGAATTCCTTGTACAAAATCCGATCTTTGATGCCCTTTACTGTGAAGAAGAGCGTTTTGATGAAGTTTTGGGAGCTGGGTTTGACTTTCAATCGCCAGATATTGAGGATTCGAATGAGATTCATAATAAACAATTAGTTTTTCTATTTGAGCATGACCGTTTTTGGGAGGATGACGAGCTGGTGACCCTCTTGTCCAAGGAGAAAAAACAAGTCCATTTGAGTTATAACGAAATGAACTCAGATGGATCTTTGATAATGGTGAGAAAAGAGGCTACTAAGTGGATGTTAAAGGGGATTACCCACTATGGATTCACTGCCACGACTGCTGTTTTATCTGTGAACTATTATGATAGGTTTATTACAAGCCATTGCTTTCAGAAAGATAAGCCATGGATGAGTCAATTGGCTGCTGTTGCTTGTCTTTCTTTAGCTGCCAAGGTGGAGGAAACTCAAGTCCCTCTTCTTCTGGACCTTCAAGTAAGTCTATTCATTGGATTTCTTGTTTATTGTTTACTTGCACTATAGTGTTTGTGTAAATGCCAATGGTGTTAACGATTTGGGTTTTATATTTATTTATTTTTTAAAGGTGGAAGAATGCAAGTATGTGTTTGAAGCGAAGACTATTCAGAGAATGGAGCTTTTGGTGCTTTCTACTCTCAAATGGAAGATGAATCCTGTGACTCCGATTTCGTTCTTTGACCATAGTTTAAGGAGATTTGGATTGATGACTAATCTACACTGGGAGTTTATGAGGAGGTGTGAGAGTTTTCTTCTCTCAATCATCACTGGTATGTGGATCAGTTCATTTTGATATCATCATTGCTTTATACGAAAGATGCATGATTTCGCTTTATATGAAAATTGTTTGATTTATATTCCAAATGCAGATCACAAGCTCTTGCATTATCTTCCATATGCAATGGTTTATAGATGTTTTCTTTATATTCCAAATGCAGATCATAGGCTTGTGCATTATCTTCCATCTGTTATTGCTGGTGCAACAATGATATATGTGATTAGAGAGATTGAGCCTTGTAATGCAATGAAGTACGAAAATCATCTAATAGATGTGCTCAAAATCAGCAAGGTCCGGGTTCTAATTACTCTGATATATCTAGCTTGGTTTTGGAAATTGAATTTAAGCTTTGCCACTTTGAAGTTAATTTAGACTTGACCATGGATTATAACAGGAATCTATTGATGAATGCTCTAAACTTATCCGGGAGGTAATGGATGGTGATGACAACAAGCCCTGCCTCAAACGTAAACAGGAGTCTGTGCCAAATAGCCCACACGGTGTCATTGATGCACATTTTAGCTCTGATAGCTCTCGCGATTCATGGGTCATCTCATCACCCATTTCATCATCTCCTGAACCTTTGTTTAAGCGAAGCAGAGCTCGGGATCAGCACATGAGACTGGCTTCCCTAAGCAGTGTGTCTGTAGGCGTGGGTAGCACCCCTCATTGAGTTCTCATTCTCTAAATTATCTAATATTAGCTATGGTACTTCATAATCTCTCTTTTAGCTATGGGTTCTTGTCATAATTGAATGCAATTATATGACACTATATTATTTCTTACTGTATTTCTGGCCAACCCCATGTGATGAATCAGACATTTGTTGAACAATTGACTCCACTGCCTCTTTGATTGGGAATGGAGAGTGAGATTGAAAAGAGAGATTATTGGAGTTTATTTTTCTTGAGCTGGAAATCCTTTTTATGTTTATACCATAATGTCTCCTTGCATGTCATACATAAATATTATACATATTACCTAGTTTTGAAGAAAAATATACGGGGATGGGTGTCCCCAAGGCTTTGGTTGTTTTCTCAAAGGAGGAATTGATGTTCTGAGCAAGTTTTTCAATGTAGGACAGGTTGGCAATGGACTAGTTGTTTTAACTGTTTTTTATTAAATAAAAGGTAGAGAGATGTCCTGGGGGGAGGACAACTTTGTCTACCAGTGGGATGTAGGTTGCTGTTGCATTGACTTTTCTTGCTTGGTTTTGATCTTGACAAAAAAATACTAATTAGTTAAAATAATTAAATCTAAAGTTTCACATTGCTCTTAACAAATATGGTGTTGGTGAATTTGGTAATCTAGAAAGCCAAAAAGATAATTGAATGCTTAACAAGACATTATAAGCAAATAACTCTTGGGTGTCGACTTGATGAAGATGTAAGGCTCTTACAGTGATTATTGTTAGGTAGGACTATAATGAAAGGGCTACAAGAAAATTTATTCAACTTTGGGATTATTGAGTATTGATTTTGTGGGGATGAGTGTGAACAGCAGTATGGTTTTGGTTTGTTAGATGAAAATCTGCAGAATAATATGTTAGAATAGTTTTCAACGGCACAGCTAATCTGAATGGCCCAACCAAATATTCTGGAAATAGACAGCATTTTGACCAAATCAAGATTAACTTCACTAAGAAAAGCCTTTCTAAGATCGCCAGAGTTCTTTTTTTCCTTGTACGAAGCCTTGCATCCTGTATCAGTAATGCAGCATTTCTAGAATTCACACTTTCTACATCTTGAAATAATATGTATCAGTAGGTTTGAGTCTGATGATGATGAAATAAGCTATATAATTACATCCAAGAAGGGAGGGATGAACATTAACATTAAAATGCTAATACTTGATGCACACAACATTTTTGGACATTATTAGTTGTCTATATTTTGTCATGTTGTTCTATGTTGTATCAATCATACATAGGAAATGGAGTATTTTCTCTCTTTGAACATGAGACTCTTTTTGTCCTAATCTCCTTTTCAAGAAAGGCTGATGAAAATCTAACATGGTTCCACACTGAAGCAGTAGTATTCAAGAAAGGCCGATGAAAATATAATATGGTACCACACTGAAGCAGTAGTATTCATGTGAGGAAACAGAAGGGATTAATTGTTGGGAACAGCTAGAGAAGGGTGTTTCCATGTAATTTGAGCAATAAGATTTTTAATTTAGTTCTTGTTTGGTCTTATAGAAGCACAAGTGATATCAAAATAGGAAAAAAGTTAAAAAATCTTTACAAAAATTATCAAGCAGATGGTTATTTACACTATTGTAGTGCACAGAAAAAGAAAAATGATGACAAACTAAGCCTCATTCTTAAGAAATTAGATTTGGCTACATGATTTGTTCCTCTTTTTTTTTTTTTGGCCATTTTGTTCGGTTCATTGTAGAAGATCCAGCCTTGCTAGTTTCTTAGTAAATACAGCATCCTATGACGGGTACTTTAATGATCCATTGTATTTTGTCTTTCTCATATGCTTTTGTGTTCTTGAACAATAACTATTTTTTTTCTGGTAACTTGACTCTTGCCATTTCTCTGGATTAACAAGGAGTTGTGATATAAGGGATTGTTGGCCTCCCGGCCATCACTTACACCTTCGACCGATCTTCATGCTCATCAGTAACTCATTTCACTTCTTAATTATTTTGGTTCATAGTACCAAAGAACAAAGTCAGCACAAAATTGGGGTCAATGTGTCAAATATAGCTCTAATGAGTAACTCGTGTTACAGTAGACCGCAATCTGTCAAACGGAAAAACAATTTCTCTGCGTGTGTTTGTCCCTCCAGCATTGAATACTCAAATGAGATGATTTGTAAGAATGTTATAACCACTGATATGAATCTGAAAGGGCCTATTCAAAATCCTAAATATTCCAGAAAAAATTATGTATCTGATTAATGAGGGTGTGTTGGATCATCTGATTCTTATCAATGTGCCACCAACTTGCAAATTTCTATAAAGAAAACTGACAACCCATATTAATTTCAGAGTCTGTAATAATATACATTGGACGTGTAAGTCAGTATAATTTAAAACAGGGGAAGTTCATTGAGAAAATAGTTCAGTCTCCAAAATGTTCAGAGATTAACATTCACCATATCTCTGCTGACTCCGTACTCTCTGTCGTTTTCCCTTACAATACTTGGAAAAGCAAAAGGCAAATTAAAAAAAATATTCATCAACCCTTCTATTTAGACATACAATAATGAACTCACTTGTCACCTTTAAGAGGCTTGTTTAAAAATTTAAGCTCTTATAGAAAGAATATAATTATTTATTTAAATTCAGTATTCAACAAGTTCCTTCACTTGCAAGTCGAATTTATTTTTTATCAAATCCACAAGGGTAATTAGCACAAAACATCAATACTTTTCAATATTATTGTGTAAACCGTCTCTACCTTTCATTTTTGGCATTTTCACCATTATTTAAAATCATCATTTTCATCTATTTTCTCAATTAAAAGTTGTGAAATAATGAATATAACAAAAGAAAAAGAAAAACTAAAGAACTAAGTGCAATCATAGTCTCAAATTTTCAAAAAATTACAAATGACTCACAAATATATAATTAAAAATCAAAACTAAAAAAACACCAGAGACTCTGACCAACTATCGAGAAGTGAGGGTTATCCAATGGTATGGAGGTCTGGCGGTTTGTGTGGTGGTTGGTCGGAGTTTTTCGTGATTTTTTAGTTTTGATTTTTAATTATATATTTTTGACTAATTTGTAATCTTTTGAAAATTTGGGACTATGATTGCCATTAGTTCTTTATCTTTTATTTTATTTTATTTATTTATTTAAATATGATAGTATATTTGTCATCTCATAACTTTTAATTAAGAAAATGGATGAAAATGATGATTTCTAAAATAAAAGATGGAAATAAAGGTGAAAATGTCAAAAAATAATAATAAATATAATAAAAGGTAAGAATGTTTTGCATAATAATATTGAGAGGTATGGACATTTCCTGCTAATTACCCAATGCACAATTCTTGTATACTGTCACGTTTATTCAGCATTTGCTGGTTCGGACTTCAGTGCAGAGGCCATGGTTCCAACTATAAATGCTGTCTTGAGTAATGGTATATTGCGACCTTAAAACACTATAAATGCCATGGCTATGTCCATTTCACTCTCTATGGATTTGAAATGAGAGAAAAGGATACGAATTAATGATTCTGAACCAAATAATTCAATGTCTTTACTCAAATATATTTCTGTGAAGGCATGAAAACAATCAAAACCAGAAATTTACCAGAAATATGAGTAGATATTTTTTACACGAGATGTTCATGTTACCAGATATGAAGAACATTTTCGAAACGTGATTATTTGCATTCTACAGTAACACCGTATAGATACTCAAACGTAGAATTAAACGGCATTATCCCTGCAAGTAAACACAAATAGGTCCAGTTATTGACAGTTCTTGACACAAAATACAGAAAGAATGATGAAAATAGTTAAGCCCAATATCTTGCCTTGTTTGAAATATTGCTAGATAACCAATCAAGACCTTCATAGATTCCTTCACCTGATATTGCACAAGTACTCTGTATATACCTGCATAGATTAATTCTTCTTTTGCTCAATTCATAATCAGATAAAGGTTAACCAATTAGAGCTTCAGTTGATTTCATTTTTTTCTGTTAGAGAATGTAAGTACTGAATTCAATTATTATATACCAACGATGATGACGCATGGCTTGAAGGCCAAGCTTATCAGTGATTTCAGCAGCACTCATTGCATTCGGGAGATCTTGCTTATTGGCAAAAACAAGAAGTGTTGCACCCCGCAATTCATCCTGCGAACATATCAAGTAATCCGAGGTAACGACTCAGAAACCAACCGATGGGAAATTCTAGAAAGTTCGTCTATAAGTTTTACCTCGCTAAGCATGCGATGGAGTTCATCTCTGGCTTCTGAAATTCTTTCTCTGTCATTACTATCCACAACGAATATAAGTCCATGAGTGTTCTGGAAGTAATGCCTCCATAATGGCCGTATCTGTACATCAATGAGCAAAGGACCAAATATCCACAATTTCTTAGGCTGTCTAGCATCAATGGTATCACTCAGAATAACAACTTTATTAACAGTTTCATCTTTTTAAGTGGTAAATACAGTGAAATGCTGCTTAATAAGCAATTTACTTCTGGATTATGGCTGTTCTTATAAAGCTCAAAATACCTTGTCTTGGCCTCCTACGTCCCATACAGTGAAACTCACGTTCTTATAATCTACGGTCTCCACATTAAAACCTGGTACATCAAAATTTAGCCTTTTGAAGAAAGATAGCACCATGTTAAATATCTAAACTATTAAGTAGATAGTAATAATACACATTCTCATTTATATGAACCATAAAAAATCGACGAGATCTGTTAAAAATGGTTGTAGTGGGTAGAATTTCTATGTAGTAATGTTTCGAGTTATCTGCATCAGAAAAACTCTTTGCATCAAGCCAATTTCAAGCAACCATATATACTATAATTTTCATCTCCTTGATTAATTAGCAACAGAACTCAACTTAAAAAAATCCCGTGAAGATTAAATGCCGAAAACAAAAGGAATGATGATTAAAGCAGATACCAATTGTAGGAATGGTAGTAACAATCTCTCCAAGTTTCAACTTGTACAGTATAGTTGTTTTGCCAGCAGCATCAAGTCCTACCATCAGTATCCTCATTTCTCGCTTGGCAAAAAGCATTTTCACCAGCCGGGATATAGCCATACCCATTGCTGCAACTATGGGAATCAAATTAGCGAACATAATCTAGACATATGGGAAACAAACAGAGACTAAAATGAATTTATGTGAACTCACTGTGAGAATCAGAAGGGCCAAGAATAGAGAGACGAACTAGAACAGACGAGTTTTGCGTTTGTCACTGGCTTAATATTGAATCAATCAAAGTTAGATATGGTCCAAAGGAACCAAGGATAAAAAAGAATAGGATTCTGATATGGTCCATATGGAAGAATAAAGGCACCAATATATACCATTGTTGATGATATCTTCATGATGCACTGTACAATACAGGATATTATTACAAGAGAAAAGAAGTTATAATCTTGTTTATTATAACGGTCCAGATCCATCACTTCCATATAGTTAACTCCATATCTTTTTAGGGAAAAAAATTCTACATACGAAAATAATGTTTCAGGTATATATTCTGGCGTTCGATCGATAATTTAATATAATGAAAATATCTGTAAAGAGATCGTTACTAAGCACAAAAAACTCACGATTATCATTTACATATATATGCTAAAATGCTCCAGGATTAAAGCAATAACTGGATTCATCTGATAATCAATAATGCTACATATAAATCAAAGTTAAAGAGAATTAATTTTATAAACCAAATTACAGTTGCCAAATGGATTACAAAGAAAGTAGTTGGATTGTGTAAAGTTATTTTCCTGATATTGCTTCCTTGGCAGACTGAAGGGTGGATGCAACAGAGGCGGCAGCATTTGTGAGGACACCATCGCTGGTGTTTGAGGCCGCTGCTGGTGGCTGTGGATGTGGCTGATGAATAACCTGCACAGGCTTCTGCTCTTGACCTCGCTCTGCTGATGACCCAAAATCTACCGTCTCCACCTTCTTCTCATTTAAACATTGAGCACTCGCAGTTTCAGTGCCCTGATATCAAAATTTATAACCACCTGGGGTTAAAATTCAACCTCTACTCTACCTGAATATTGCATATTTACATTAGAAAAATGATGAAAAAACATAGCAAAGGTCCTAGAGTTGCACCTTGTTAGCTGAAGCACTCATTTTGGTACTATTGTTGATCGATTTTTCAGAGCTGTATTATAAATTTCTTGTGCTTCATAAATTTTGGGATAATTTTTTTCTAAGATTTTGGCTAGAGAAGTGGTCTCTCACTTGCACATAGCTATTAGTTCGTTGTAGTTGTGGACAAACAAATTCCACCTGTCAGATTCTAACAGGATAGGAAATCATACCATGATCCTTAAAAAATTAAACAAAAAAGAGGTACCGGTCCATTTTTCAACCCCATCGCTTGACTAGCACAGTAATGAATGTCGACAAAGATAATCTGTATACGATCATTGAGAACTTCAATATGAACAAACAAAGCTATGATCGATAATTCTAATCAAGAATTTCTCACAAAAATTAAAACATGTCAATCAATCATAAATACACATCTCTACAATTTGGTCCATCTATCATTGCTAGTGAACGTAATGGAATGATGCAGAAAATGAACTAGTTGGAAACCTCTCAAGTGCTTGAAGGACCTCTTTCATGGACGGTCTCTTTTGTGGGACAGGAGATATGCAACTGTATCCTAATTTTAATAGTGACAAGAAAGCATCCTCTTTCCCTTCCACGTCAGCTCGGATTGGCACGTCAGCCATCCTCAACACTTTTCCCTTCTCTTCGACCGACGATGTGGTAGCGCCTAGTGCTAAACCGGGGCCCATTTCATCTGAAACAATGATTTTTCCGGTAAGCAGTTCAAGCAACACTACACCAAATGAGAACACGTCCCATTTCGGGTTGGGTTTGAGACTGCGCAATGACTCCGGTGCATGATAGGGCGATACGCCTATTGCACTTGGGCTCGGGCTTGGGGTTGCCCCACTAGCGAAATCTTGGAAGCTATCGCGTGAGGCTGTGGACCTCTTGCTACCCAAATTCCGAGCCGATCCACCAGCCTTGTAACTGTTGTCACCTGCCACAAGCCTTTCAAGCCCAAAATCTCCGATCTTGGGCTCCATATCAGGGCCGAACAAAATATTGCTTGGCTTGAGGTTGCCATGCACATGTTTCTTCTCATGGATATAACACAGTCCACGTGCAACACCTTTTGCTATCTTGAGCCGCATTTCCCATGGTAAATGACAAGGTGAAGAGCCAGCTTTCCCTGAAAATTATAGCCAAAAAACGCGCAAGTTAGCATTTATCAAGATCCCAATCGTTTCAAGGCTAGTCCTTTTCAATGCAATTGACCACTACAAGTTACAAAAACGACATTTGTCGCGTTATGCTTGGCATATATCGCTATCATGAACCGTGGGCCAAGGTTAAGAAATAAAAACAAAAGCTATAGACACTGTTGACTTCCAGGCTCCAGCGGATTGCAGATCCAGATTTCAGTGCAGTAAAGCCAAGGTTTCAGTTTCAACAACTCAACCGCTTGATCTTAGATCTAGCTCACGTTAGCAAAAACAGTACGCTTTCTTCCAACTTGCGCTTCTGTAAATGGACATGGGCCCTGCAATAATTTGTAAGGATGCCAGCTAACTGGCTGAGGGATTAACTGGAAACAGACATTTTTGTTGCATAATACTTGATAAGAGTGATGACCCAAGTAACATTACGGCGTATTAAACGTCATTGTACCTTGTCATAATCAAAGAATAAGCTAAATTGAGCATCCAATCATATGCATATTCTTCTAAAAATAAAATAGTAGGAAAACTGAAATCAAATCTTGCTATAACAAAGTTAGTCGGGGACTTACTGTAACGTGCATTAGCCAGGCTGCCATTGGGAACAAAATCATAGATGACCAGCTTCTCATCAGTGCCCCAATAGAACCCTCGAATATGAACCAAATTGGGGTGCACCAATTTAGCAATTACACGAACCTGATTATGGAAATCCCTGAACCTCTCCACACCATTTTCACCTATACGACGGACGGCCAATGTGGTGCCATCTTCAAGCACTGCCTTGTACATTATACTAGATCCAGAGGCGCCCAAAATGTAGGCTGAGGCCTTAAGCAAAGTCTCTAATTCTAGCTCCTTTTCGCCATCAACAGTTACAAGCGAACCTTTTTTCTGCTCTTGGGGTACGTGATTTTCTTGATCCTTTGAAAGAACCTCGTTCTCCTCGCTGTCTGAATTTGGAGTTTCTGAGGTCTCTTCATCCTCGGCGTGTCTCTGTTTCTTCAGACAAGTCCATGTTCTTAACCAGTTGTATTCTTCCGAGGAAGATGACGAAGATGCCCAGTTAAACTCTTTTGCACTTTCTGCCTCTTCTTTTATCGTACCTTCTATGCTTTTCCTTTTCTTCAGATGATATACGTGCATTAAAATCAGTGCTACAATACCAATTCCAGCCACATCTCCAATTACGATTCCCAGGATTGTTCCAGTTCTAAGCCCACTTTTTTTTCCTTGTTGTGGATTTGAGGTGGCACCGTTGCCTGGTGAAACAGTTGCAGGAGTTGAGTCTATGTTCTTGGGTATGGCGGCGATTGCTGGTGGTGCAGAAGCATGTGGCGGAGTTTCAATTGAAGATCGAATTGGACACGGATTATTCAGTGGCTTCCCACATAATTCAGGATTGCCGGAGTATGATTTTGCGTCTTGGTTAGAGAAAAAGTTGGACTCTGGAATTGGACCGGTCAAATTGTTGAATGAAAGATCTATTGTTGCATTAGAAGGAATTTTGGTGGCAAATTCTGGTGGGATTTCGCTGGAGAGTCTGTTATACGATACGTTAAAATAACTCAGATTATTGCCTCCAAAATCTGGAGGTAATGATCCATTAATCAAATTAGAAGAGAGATCTAAAACTTGAACTGAATTAAACCCACCAGGAAGTCCATCAAAAAAGTAATTATTCCTCAAAGAAAGGAAAGTTAAATTCTGAAGGGTCGTTAGATTTTCCGGTATGTTTCCGGCGATAGCATTGTCAGAAAGATTAAGAACCTGAAGATTCTTGAGTTTACCGACAAGCTCCGGCAGTTTACCAGAAATCAAGTTGTTGGAAAAATCAAGAATTTGAAGCTTAGAAGCGCTAAAAAGAGAGGAGGGAATAGAACCATTAATCGAATTGTTAGAGAGATTAAGGTTTCTGAGATGCTGGATCATACCAAGAGTGGCTGGGATTGAACCAAGAAGCCCGGAATCCGGAAGAGACAAGCCCGTGACCCGAAAATAGGCGTCAGTAGAGCCCGGAGTGCCACAGGTAACACCATTCCATGAACATGGCGTTTGATCATGGTAATTCCAGCTCTGTAGAGCACCAAATGGATCACTCAAAATACTGTACTTGAAAGATAGCAAGAGAAGCCCGTCATTGTTAAGCCCGAAACCTTGAGCTCCAAGCACAAAAATCATAAGAATTCTCCACCACCATAAATGGATGAAATCAAAACTCTGGGAGGTCATGATTCCTCAGATTTATCCGACATTTCTCTAAACAGAGAGAGAGAGAGAGAGAGAGAAATTGACTGAGATTTATGAGACACAAGGGAAGGGACCATTTGATGAGAACTAGTGTTAAAAATATGTATATTTATATATGTAGCCAAGCACAGCTCGCCAGAAAGAAACCAAACTCACTCACAAATATGCTGTCTTCAGTCCTTTCTGATGGGATAAACATAAAATAATGATAGTTAACGCTCTCACCGTTCGATTTGTTTCTTGATCTCTTAGGTTACAAGATCGAAACCATTGATTTTCATCATTAGTACTATAATCATGAATGTAGAGAGATTTTCATCAATATAGAGGAATAGCATCTTTGCTAGGTAGGTGACACAAAGGTAGAGTTAAGGAGTTTTTCAGCATCCTTACCACATTCATATTGACCGACTTTACAAAAGGACACCTAAATTATTGTCATTATTGGCGTCTTATTTTCCCTTTTTAACATGGGATGTCGCATTATAGTAATCCCTTGGTTTAGATTTCATATATTTTAGATCTGTGCTGAGGTACCCAAAATCTGACTGAATTTCAGGAACTTAATTATAAATACTTTACATAATAAAGATTCACGAGACAGACTGTGAGTATTATAAGGTGGTTGAGGTCAAAAATTGATATATATAGTAAAATAGATCGACTACTTGAATCTTTTATTTGCCATTTCATTCGACTCCTTGTTATTAATTCTATACGACGAACAGTAAACTGATCTCGATCTTTTTAAGTTAAGACACAGTGGGCTTTTATATTTACCAAATTAGATACAAAGTACAAGATACAGTAGCTTTACTCCATCTCGTGGTAGTGGACAAGAAGAGATATGGACCACCGAAATGACCATTTGGCACTTGGCTCAAGTCCATCAACAAAGTGTGTGGTCTTTAGTCATCTGTTTTCACATCAACTCTTGGAACTAGTCCACCGTTGAAGGAGCAGGAGGGGCTTAGTTTATGTTTGAGATGGCAAGGACACTTTGTTTTGTTGTACTTCTAAAGGAGCAGGAGGGGCTTAATTTATGTTTGAGCTCGCAAGGACGCTTTGTTTTGTTGTACTTCCGACTATTTATAAATAGTGGATTCTACGAAATTTGTGAATAATAAATAAATTTAATCCAAATATTAGAAAATTGACCGAACGAGACCCTAGATGGTGTTGAGAATGTTAGTTCATTATCACGTGTCTCATTCACTTGAAGGTGCAAGACCCTCTTGAGTCCCTTGCCACCCATGAAATCCATATCAAATGTTAGCCAATCTCTAAGGAGGAGATCTCAAAAAGAGAGTACTGTAGTTAACGAAGTGAACTGTTAGACACTAGGACATAAATAACAAGAAGTCATGCATGAAAGCCGAGTGAAGTAACCATATGTTGGCCAAGAGACGACATTCATTTTATCGACCAAGTTAATAATATTTCTAAAAATTCATTTAGAAACAAGTCTTTACGAAAGAACGGGGAATCTAATTAATGGTTCGCCAACTTTTTATCTCCCTTTTTCCCTTTTCTAAATGTTGACGACAGCTTTATCTAATTTATAATTATAGTGATTCATTCTAAAGGCTGTTTACCCACTATAGCAGAACCAGTAAACAAATTCAGATTAAAGGTGCATTTTGGTTAATTAATTATTGGGATTAGGACGTGTTTCCTTCTTTTGTTCTATTGTCTGGAAAGAATTGACTAAAGAAAAATAATAGAAAAGCTCCCTTTCTCTGTACAAAGCCAAATTAATGGTTAGTCTTAAGTGGTAACAGAAAGGAAAGCACAATGTCATCCGTACAATGCATTAATTTTTCGTGTCAGGAAAAAAATGAAGCTGGCTTTGGTCCCGGATTTACATACGCGGTCCAAGAAGAATTATTTAGTTCAATTTAGGATTTATCTGTAACGTGAACATTGAATAAATAATATTGATAAGTAATTGGATTAATTTAAGAATATATGGATTAGAGTTAATTATTCCAATAGTAACTGAACTTATGTCTATATCTTCGATTACTCGTTAATTTAAGAATATATGGATTAGAGTTAATTATTCCAATGGTAACTGAACTTATGTCTATATCTTCGATTACTCGTTGAAGTTTAAAATATTAAATTTTGGTCACTAAATTTTGAAACGTTGTATATTACTCGCTGACATAACATTCGTCTCAAACCTATGACGGAATAGGTGATGTGGCTAATGGAATGCACATGTAGTGCCTCGTCACATTGTAAAAATTTGAGATGGTTAAGTTTTTGCTACTAAATTTTGAAAAATATCATTTATTGCTCACTGAATGTTGAGGTAGTCGAATTTTGGGCACTTAAAATCTGAAAAACTTCTTCTATTACTCACTATAAATTTGGATTTAATTAAGACTCTGTTTATCCCCCTTTAAAACAATTATTTAAAATTTTCGTACTCATTTTTAATCACACATTTATATAACAAAATATTTTACATGTAAAATCAAAAAAATTTCCAACTTTTTAACCGCAAATTCTTCAAAAAATCACTATTTAAATCTTTTTTTTTAAAATAATGGCTATCAAACAGGGGCTAAAATTTGTTGTTAAAATCGAAATTTAATTTTAAAAATAAATAAATTGTGTGTTTCATTACAATTAGAAGTCGTTTCCTTTGCACAATTTTGCAATAATTGTCTATACCACTAGAAGTGATTACTTAATTACACATTAGTTAATTTAATTTAATTTAGTGGAATTTTAAACTATTTTCATCATAATATTTGAATTTTACAACGAAACACATAATGAATTTGTTGTTAAATAAAATTAAATTCAAATTTTAACAACGAATTTTAATTAATTCCAAATTTATTTTGAGTTGTAGAAGACGTTTTTCAAAATTTTGAAGTAATAACTCTACCATCTCAAAGTTTAGTGGCCAAAATTCAATTATCTCAAAGTCCAAAGTTCTGTGAGTATTAGAAGACATTTTTCAAAGTTTAATTAGAAATTGAAGACGTTTTTCAAAATTTAGTGACCAAAATTCGACTGCATCAAATTTTAACAGCGTGATGAGACACCACATGTGTAGAGATGGCAATGAGGCGAGGCGGGGCGGAGCGGGGTGCCCCGCGACTTGTGCATTCCGTCAGCCACATCACCAATTTCGTTAAATATTTGAAACGAGAATTAGCCAATGAAAACGCCCAACGTTTTTCAAAGTTTAGTGACCGATGTCAACATTTAAAACTTTGGTGAGCAATCATATATATAAACATAAGTTCAGTGGTTATTGGAACAATT
This sequence comes from Fraxinus cuspidata, assembly GCA_903798385.1. Classification (NCBI taxonomy): domain Eukaryota; kingdom Viridiplantae; phylum Streptophyta; class Magnoliopsida; order Lamiales; family Oleaceae; genus Fraxinus; species Fraxinus cuspidata. The sequence continues at coordinate 20,729 of CAIGRP010068466.1, forward strand.
TGCTCGTATGGATTATAATTAGTAAATTGTTAATTTTACGAGATCTGCAAACAAAAAATATGTTTGATCATTTGTACAATTTAGAATTTGTCAAATGTGCTCTAAATTATTTTAGGGTTGTCAAATGGCAATTCCTTTTTAGTTTACTTGATAACCAAATATGAACAAACATTTCATTTATTAATTGTTACTAAATTTAAATAGAAAATAAGTTTATGGACCGCTATTTACCTCCACCATTTTTATACATATATGGCTTATTATATTCACACTACATTTTTTATGCCTTACACTACATTTTAGTTGCACTCAAAGTTTTTAATTTTTATTCATTATAACACTTATATCTCTAACGATTTTTCATGTTTTCTTAATCTCAAAATTTTCATTACTTAACACATTTTGTATTTGATAACAGCTTTATGTCCAAAATTTCGTTGAAATGACGTAAAACAAATTATCTTTCCATCACATTTTTAAAAAATAAATAAATAAAAGTAGGAAATTTTTTTCCATCATTTCAAAGTATGAATACTATTTTGATATAAATTATCATCAAGGACGAGGCCTACTAATTAATGGTAGATTCAAGATAAAAATTCGACGAAAAAAATTGAAAAACATAATTGCTACAATGAGCAAAGATTAAGAAGCTTAAATACAATTAAAATTTGGTGTATTAAATAAAAATTGTGATAACAATATATATATATATATATATTATTATTTTTTTCCATTAAATTATTTTGGACATTTTTTATATTTTTTTAGAATTTATGTTTAACTAAATTCCAAATATTCATAAAACATCATCTTCGACTAAAATCAAAACAACAATGAAAGAGATATTATTAAAGCAAATACATACAAACATAACAATATATAAATAAGAATTTGAAAAGGTAATAATTACTTTTTAGCATAGTTATTAGACCCGACCCGAATATCGACACGGACAAGATACCAGGTCTCGGGTTACTGGTTGAACCAGTGGGTCAATAGTCGGATCGGTGGGTCATTGCATAAAAATCTATAAAAAAAATTAAGTATAAAAATTCTTTTAGGGAAAATTATATTTTTTAAAAAATTATTTTTCACTAATTATTTAAATCTATGAAATAAAGTAAAATATTTTACCAAAGTTTTTATAAAATACTTTTAAAAAACATATATATGATAAATTTGATACATATAACTTATTGCACATTAAAAGCTTTAAATTATTTTACAACTCCAATGGTAAGGAATTAAATGTTTTATTTGGAGGTCTAATGTTCAATTCCTTGAACTCCCTATATTTTTGAAAGGCAATTTTGAAAACCGATCAACCGGCCGGGTTAACTCGATCATAACCGCTAGTTAACTCGGTTAAAGCCGATTTTTGACTGAATCGTGTGCATTTTCATTAAATTATTTTACCCGGCCCGAAAAGGGCCCGATTCACCGATTTTTCGGCCCGACCAACTGGGCCGGGTTTTATAACTATGCTTTTTAGCGTGGGTTTGAGGTATTTGGTATCTGAATAATTCTTGGTTTGTGTTTGAATTATTTGTCATTGTGCATTTCGAATTCAATCAGTATCAATAAAAAATTTCATTTCGAATTATTTAAGTTTTCTGTTGGAATTATCTTTTCTTTCTTGATTTTCTTGAATTGAAAATATTAGGGTCCGTTTGATTGCAAATGTGGAAAATGGGTGGAAAGAAAAAGTTTTATAGGGAATTGATTTGCCTAAAAATTGTTTTACTGGGAATTGTAATCAATTGTGTTTGATTGGTATAATTTTTCATGGAAAATGTTGAAAGTTTTGTTGTTGTTTAACTTCGTTTTTTATGAAAATTGTCCATTAAAGTGATAAATTTTCTTACCATTGGGTCTTGAATTTGTTTCAATTGCAAAAAAATAAAAAATTTTGAAAAATAAATTATCATACCGAATACCATTCGTTTGACTTTGTTTTGCATGAAAATTGTCAATAAAAGTGATAAATTTTTTTACCATTGTGTTTATAATTTTTTCGAATTTCAAAAAGAAAAAAAGGTGGAAAATCAATTA
>CAIGRP010068467.1:0-13838 GCA_903798385.1 Fraxinus cuspidata
AAAAAAAAAAAAAATTACTATTCACATGTACTGTTTATTTTTATGATTTTTTTTATTTTTTTATAATGATTTAAAAAAAAGGGGAATAGAAGAAAACACGTTAAAAAAAAAATAGACAAAAAAGAAAGAAAGAAAGAAAGAAAGAAAAGAAAAGAAAAGAAAAAAAAAATAAAACAATAAAAAAATATTACCTGGTTTCTGCCATTGGTAGAAACCAAAGAAAACCAAAGAAAATTCTCGACAGAAACCAAGTTCTTTTGGTTTTTGGTTTTTGGGCAGAAACCATAGAACTATTTTTGAGTTCTTTGGTTTCTGTCGGCAAAACCAACAAAAAAAAAAAAAACCCCTAACGTCTTTTACCTTTTGTTTGCAGATTTAATCAATTGACTTGTAAATAACATATTTCGTTTATATAAATATGTAAGTATAAGGCTTCATTTAAGCTCAACTTACCGTAAAATGTAAAAAACCTATTTAAAATCAAAATAAGTGAATAATCGAATAGTTACGTTAAAAAAAATAATAAATTAATAAATTAAATCGAAAGTCAAGATTAATTAATTAATTAATTTATTTCATAAGAAATAAATAAATCTTGAGTCGGCATTTGTAGACATAAAAAAATTAAAAAATAAATAATGGGTTGGGTCAATTTAAATAATTAGTCCTATTAAAATTATTGAATTAAAACCTACTAAGGCACATAAAATTTTAAAGGCCCGTCCCATTGTTTCAAAATCCACAATTATTCAATTATAATCAATTTAATTGAATTAATTGAGTGGTTACCAAAACTGGCCACGAATTTCCCCTATAAATAGAACTAATGATTCATAAGATAGGGATGGGAAAAGAGGTGAAAAGTGCAAAGGAAAATCACAAAGTGCTGAAAAAATTCCAAAGTCGGAGGAAGAGAAGAAATCATCTCAACTTCAAGTCCGACGAATACGAAGAAGATCAATATCTTCTTCAAATAAAGCAAACCCAAGAAGATCAAAGTCTTCTTTGAAATAAATCAAAATTAAGTCCAAGTTTCGAATTCGAAGTACAAATCCAAGCTCCGAAATCCAAGCATCAAACAAGTCAAGTTTCTCGGCGAATTAAATTATCAACAAGTCTCGAGCCTAGGAATCAAGTCACGTGACTCCTCGTCTTTAAATACCCAAATCATTAATCAGGGGATTTTTGCAATTATAAGAAGATTCCTATTTATTTGTATTTTTTTCAAAAAATACAATTTGTAACGATTTCTGTATTTTTTTTTAATACTCGAAATCTGTCGTACAACACCCATGTTTACATTTTTTTCCAATATGTTCAATGAAATGATCTTTTCCAGAAAGCCCATTTAGAATTTTGAAACCCACAACCTTCACTTGTAATTGTGTTAGCAAAGAGTACTTTCTGCTTAAAGCGTCAGTCACAATAGTTTAAGTGTTAGATTTGTGTTTGATGGTGAAATTGTAAGCTTGAAGAGATTCAAACCAAGTAGTATGGTACCTATTTAATTTTCGTTGGCTCTTGATGTACTTCAAAGTTTCATGATCAGACTATAGAACAAATGGAGTTGGAGGCAAATATTGACTCCGATGATTTAAAGCTCGACATATAGCATATAACTCCTTATCATGAGTAGAATAATTCTTCCGAGATACATTTAGCTTCCCACAAAAGAAAGCGATTGGCTTTCCCTCTTGACTTAGGACAACACCGTTCCCCATATTAGATGAATGACATTCAAGTTCAAAACTTTGTCAAAATTTGGAGGAGAAATAATAGGGGCTTTGGTTACGTTATCTTTGATAAGATCAAAGCTTTTTTGTGCCTCATTTGTCCATTTGAAACTATCTCCCTTTAAACACTGTAATTGGTGCAACAATAGAGCTAAACCCTTCGATGAATCGATGATAGAAAAAAGCAAGGCCATGAAGCCTCTAATGTCAATTATTGTTTTCTGTGTATGCCAATTCAAGATAGCTTCAACTTTACTTGGATCCATTTTGATCCTCTCCAGAAACAATATAGCCAAAAAATATAAGTTTATTAGTAAAAATCTGCATTTCTTCAAGTTGGCATATAACTTTTGTTCCCACGAAGTGTCGAAAATTTTACAAAGATGATTAAAGTGTTGCTCTTCATTTTTTGTTGTAGATGAGATTATCATCAAAATATACCACAACAAATTTCCCAATGAGATGTTTGTAAACATGATTCATTAAGCACGTAAAATTACTTGGGGTCGTTGGAAAGACGAAATGGAATAACCATCTATTCATAGAGAACATCACGTGTTTTGGAATATGTCTTCCACTCATCTCCTAGTCTTATTCGAATTTGATGATAGCCACTATGAAGATTATATATAGATTCTCCAAATAGTTGGTTAAGAAGGACTCATCACCCAGTCAAGGAATAGGGAAATGATAGTCAATAGCGATTTAATGATTTTATTTATAGCTCTACTATCCACATACATTTTCCGTGAACTGTCTTTCTTTGGAACTAGGAGAGCTAGTCCAACAGGACTCATGCTTTCTTTTGCCTATCCCCTTGCTAAGAGATCATTCACTTGTTTCTATAGCTCTTCTCTTTTGGGCTCTGTAGGCCGATTTATTTGGAAAGAGAGCACCTAAACCATGATCAATATGACGTTGAACATCTCTATGGATGGAAGGCTAGGTGGAATTTCCTCCTATACAACATCATGAAATTCTTCAAAGAATATTTCATAACATGAGGTAAACTTTCATTAACCTTATTTTCTTCAAAATCATAAGAGCATAGGCCTGAATACATGTTTCAAATTATCTTTTGGAACTTGAAAGAGTTAGAAAATGATTTTACTCCCTTTCGAAGGCTTGGAAATAGTTTCCTCATTGTGTTCTTTTGGACTCTGTAGCTGATTTATTTGGCAAGAAAGCACCTGGATCAATATGATGTTCAATATCTCTCATGGGTAAAAGGCTAGGTTGCATGAAACTCTTGAAGTGTTTCATAAAATGCGGCAAAATTTTATTAACCTCATTTTCTTCAAAAATCTCAAAGGGCATAGGCTTGAATACGTGTTTCCAATTCTCTTTTGCAACCTAAAAGAGTTTGAAGGCTTGGAAATAGTTCTCTTTTCAAAAAGGGCCAAAATATTTTTGACTTCATCCTTGAAGAAAGTTTAGGTATTCTTGTAGTCATCTTGAATAATTCTTCGATTATATTACCATGAACACCCAACAAGTAAATGACAAGCATCCACAGGGACAACATCGCTCAATACTTCATCTTATATTTCTTTCCAATAGAAAAAGATGCTTATTAACCTTAATTTCATTGTCTTTGCAGATCCATGAAAGCTTCTAAGGATGACAATGATTCTCCGTCTTCAATTCAACTTTTCCACCATTTTTGTTGTATCCACATTCTAAAAACCACCACCATCAATTATCACATCACATACCTTACAATCAGAAGCGCATTTAGTGTGAATATGTTCTTCAAAAGCCAATCATCTTTATCTTCTTCTTGAACATGTGGATTCGATGAAACTCAGTGGTACAACTCCCCATAATTTGCGTATATAATCTCCTCATCTTCTTTTGATGAATTTTGTAGAACATGAAGTGATCTTTCATTAACCCCTCTGTGACTTTCCTCTTCAATTAGACTGACAATCCAGCACTTACTAGGATATTTAGATACAATATGTCCATAACCTTAGGATTTAAAGAGCTATGAGAATTCCTATAGAAGATGGTGTCGATTTCTTCAAGCTAGATCCAATATTTCCCTTTGAAGTTGATTTTAATGTGGATTTGATCGGTGGAATGGTTTTGGAAGTAATGATATCACAAATAGCAGTATAAAAGGACGCCCATGATATTCTTTTTGTTATTTCTCAACCTTGAGAGTGAGTTGTGAGTGTTATGCCCTAGGTCAATTCAACTTTGGACATAAACACTTTAAATATATATAATCGATGCATATTTATAGCAATATATATTTTTTAATTGAATTAATGTTTTAATAAATTAAATAATAGAATCCGTAGATTCAAGTTTTGGTGATTTGTTAATCACAAGGAGTTGTGATTGTGAGATACAAATTACATATGACTGAATCTTAAATCGTCCGTGGTCGAAGTAATAACGAGATACGAATATTGTTATTACAGATAGACCATCACGTNTGGTGATTTATTAATCACAATGAGTTGTGATTGTGAGATACAAATTATATATGACTCAATCTTAAATCGTCCGTGATCGAAGTGATAACGAGATACAGACATCGTTATTACGATAGACCATCACGTGTGGCATTCTTACTTGTGAAGTAAGTAGCTGATCTCACAAGCTAAAGTGTGGTGACACCCGATTGGACACGTAGATATTTTGTTATAGAACAAAATATTGAAGACTTGCTGGGAGATTCTACATGGATAACTCTCTGAGTGCCAGTGGTTAATCTCTAACGTTCGGTAGTGGAATTGGTCATTTGACTTGAGGTCATCATAGTGCCTTATATGAGAATAGTCATACTTTGGTGATGTTGGATTTTGCTCTGCCAAGGGTCGCTAATACAGTATCGATCGAGTATGTCAAAAATCATATGAAGGTTGTAAATGATCGATAGAAGATTCGTCACTCTTAGATACTAAGAGATTATAATCTACATTTTATCCAGTAAAGTTGATAATGAAATCCTTGGCCAAGGTGAACTCATATGTCGAAAAAAGAGTTTTCGACTTACATTGACTTAACAGTAGGATAAAAGATATGATAGATAAACGAGATTGATACATATCCATATCTCGTAATTGATCGGATCATATTGACGAAAGGATTATAGTTTCACTGTAAACGAACAATTTTGATTTTGTCAAACCACATGACATTTCCTGTCACATGTATTGCATTGACACATTGCCAGGTGTCAATCTAGGACGACAGATGTGAATTGGTAATAAATTAAAAGTGATGTTTTAATTTATCGATTTTGATTAGATCAAAATAATAATTCACACTGTTAGATATCGTGATTGAGAACGTAATGAGTTACACACAAAAGAGAACCAGAAGAATGAGATTTACCAATTAATTAATTAGCAAGTGTTGGATAATTAATCAATTGGGTTGCTTATTAATATCCCAAATTAATTAATTGGTTTAATTAATTCATGGACCAGATGGGCTTATATTAATAGGCTGCTAATGTTTGAAAACTATATGGAATAATTCAATATTATTGCTAGCACAGGAAAAGAAAATTATAGTCGTCATTCTTGTTCTTTGTGTGGATCACTATTGGAGGCTATACAATTGAACAACTTGTATTGCAGAGCGTGATCAATCGAGTTCGAGAATCAGCGAAGGAGGTTGTAGAATTTATCAACTGTATTATTCTAAACACAGTTTCTATTTAAACACAAAGCAGATCCTTGGTGGGAATTGAAATTTGTTTTTATTTCCGCTGTGCATGATTAAGTAAATTTCCAATATCAGTTTGCAAACATCATTGTAACTCCAATGGTAAGGTTGTAGTTGAACAACATTAACAATTCCAGTCTGAAGTCCTCCAAGATGACGAGCTATCGTTTGCACTTTCAGTTAAAAAAGAACACATTTCATCATAAAAAGACCAAATTTGGCTGTACATTCCTCAACGGTCAGCTCGTTTGCTTGAAATTGTAGAATTTAAGAAAAACATCTTGCCTTTATTTATCTGGTAGATAAATTCTCATAGTTTCCTTTTTATCTTCTCCCATGTCATGATCTTGCGTCGTCCTTCTTGATTTATTTTCCTCAGAGATTCTCCCACCATAAAGAGGCATGCTTTTTTTTTTTTTAATTTCAAAGTAGTTAATTTACTTTTGAATGATGAAGAACGTCTTTATATTCAAACATTTTTTCAACAATATGAAGCCAGAAATTATCTTGTTACATTCTTTCTTCAAACCCAAAAATATCTACTTTAATGTTGAAGTCACGGTCAAGATTATTAAATCTTTGAACACGAGAACGAGAACAAGAGTCATTACTATAGTTGCAATTTTCATTATGAAAAAGATTTCCTTAGTCTTTGCTTATATGTTCTTCCTTTGAATTATTTCCCACATTATTATCTCGAAAGAGCTAAAATTGCGCCATCTGTTCTCTAAAATTATATACCACAAGTGCACAGGTACATTCAAGTAATTAGGTGAACTTGTGAATCCGAATATCGATCCCTCGAGGAGTTTTTTTTTGTTAATTACACAATTGTTGACTCAATTTTAACAATTGAAAACACACAATTTCATTTTATATGTGAGATGAAAAGACCAATTAAAATAACAATTATGAAAGAGAAGGAAATTTGAATTATAAATGAGTTGGAATTTAAGATGTCACTTAACCGTCATGTCTTTAGTATCGCAATAAACCGGAAATGCAAATTACCAAGTTAAAATGTTAGTTTCTAAGTTTAGTTAATTACCTCATTTGAGCGAATTTAACCTAATTGATTGGTTTTACCCACTATATCTCTATGTTAATAAAAATCCAACCAACCGCATTAAATTGTAATGAAAATACTCAATGGGTCACCTAGAGTTTGGAGTATATCTCTATCTCCTAAAACAACCTTGGACATTAATTATTTTGGTCAAGAATGCACAACAATCTCTCAATGATTGCACAAACCACCTAACTCAATCATCTATTGGCCACATACATGATGAAAATTTAAGTACAATAATAAATGCACAATAACCATAGTAATTAAAGCATTAAATGATGAAAATTAACATTAATGAAACTTAGGTCAAGTTACACCATAAATCCCATCATTAAAGACTTAGCCCATTGTAAAATAGAGGTACAAAAAGGAAATAAAGAGAGAATCCATTACAAAATGAAGGAGATAATAAAAATATTCAAGATAATGGAAGAAAATTGTCCCTTAAATAAATTCTTGAAGATCTGAAGGATTGAAATTTTGAATATCCTTTTCAAACTCCAATATTTTGCTAGATATTCTCTTCTTCTTCTTGCCTCTTCTCCCCTTGAAGTGTTCTCCTTTGAGTCTTACCCTAAAATTGAACAAAAAGTGGTATTTAAAGGGCAAAAAATTGTCTCAGGTGAAATTGCAGAAGAAGTCCTGAAATTTACGTGAAACAGGCAAAATTTCCCAGCTAGAAGGCTGCGCGCGCATACTATGAGACCATTTTGGTTTTGGTATATTAAAACACTCTTCCCGCGCGAGCCCTAAATTAAGCTTACACGCGAGCGCAGGCTTTCTTCCTTTCTTTTGTCTAGCTTAGTCCTCCATATAATTGTACGCCAGGTCCCTCAACTTTGATCATGTTCAATCTGGTCCTTAAATTTTTATCTTTATATCAATTTTGCCCTCCAAAATTTGCAACCCAAGGTCCTACAACTTTCTAACTTGTGCACTTTGGTCCCTTTCTTCACAAGCACGGGCTTTTTTTCCTTCTTTTGTCCATCATAATCCTCCACATAATTGCACGTCAGTCTCTCAATTTTGATCATGTACAATTTGGTCCTCAAATTTTGATCTTTTTATCAATTTTGCCCTCCAAAATTTGCAACCCAAGGTCCGACAAATTTCTAAATTGTGTGCTTTGGTGTTTTTGTACACTTCTAATCCCATTTTCTCTTCTTTTTGCCTTATTCTCTTTTCATTTTGGTTTTATGACCTACAAAAGCCAAAATTACCTAATTATGAGTCGATATCCACTATTTTCATCGATAATAAGCAATTTAGGTATTAAATAAGTGTGCAAAAATACATTTATCATATACCCCCAAATTTAAGTTAATGTTTATCATGAGTAAGATTATCTACAACATAATCAACAATACATGATAAAGATCAACACATTAGACAGCTTGCCAAAAATCAATGAGTATAAAATTGTATAATTAATTCACAAATATGTTCCAAGTAATAGCATCAAAAGGAAGTTGACCTTATCCAATGTTCGATCGGTGTGTGTGTGTGTGTGCGCGCGCGCGCGTGCATTGTCACTTTCAATCATCACCTAGACTAAAAAAAGATTATCAAGACGGAAGAATGTTCAAATTGGTGTCAACCTGACCCTTAGTGGTCAAGTATTTTCTTTTCCACTCGTGAGATTCACACTCCTTAAATATATTTACTTTCTTTTCCCAAGTGTAAATCTAAAGGCTGCTATCAAATCATTCATTTCTTTTCCCGCTCAAGTTTGGTTGGGCCTAACCGGCGATGTCAAAAATCTATCCACGTGATGATTCTCCATTAGATGAGTTCTTCGGCATTTAAGTTTATACCATGTAATTCAAACACACTAGTTATCTAAGCCCAAACATCAAGTACAATTGCACAATTTGAATTTTTATTTTCAATTAAACCTCATGATTGACCTCATACCTTAAGCTTTCTTTTTGGCCCTTGTAGCGAGCTTTACGTCGATAGCTCCCCGGTTGTTTAGACGAAAGGGTACTAGGTTTCGAGATATCCCAATGGACTTAATAACTTGAGTAAAAAATGCTACAAAGTGAGGTAAGAATCAGCAAGTGCAATGTCCCTTTTTAGCATCACAAAATCAATGGGGCTTAGATCTCTAGCATAAGGTAATTACCTAGCTTATACTTAGCAAAAGACACTCCACAGAAAAATATATATATTCATTTTTCAACATGCATGGAATCAACACACTTCCTTCACCGGCTCGACCACCCTTAAACTTAACTCACACATTGTCCTCAATGTGTAAAAGAATTATATAAAACAAAGAAAGATGGTTGACAAAACTTCCCTATTGAATGTTTGTTGAAGGTTGTTTATGATATTTTCTTAGCTCATGACACTGTTCACCCCTAAACNAAACTTCCCTATTGAATGTTTGTTGAAGGTTGTTTATGATATTTTCTTAGCTCATGACACTGTTCACCCCTAAACTTGTTGAGACCCATTGGTGGCTTGAACTTTAAAATTTTGACTTACAGAAAAAAATGCTATTAAGTTAAAAATGTATTAATAAAATTATTAATCATGAATAAATATCAAAATAGTAAAAGAGTAAGAGGATTGGGTTACCTCCCAACAAACACTTGTTTTAAAGTCTCTAGCTCGACTTTTGGGATATGATCACTCTGGGTTGTCAAAGAGAATAAATGATTTCTCTTTCGAAAAATCGCATCCCAAGTATTGTTTCAAACGTTGCCTGTTGACCATGAAGTTCCCAAAACTTCCCTATTGAATGTTTGTTGAAGGTTGTTTATGATATTTTCTTAGCTCATGACACTGTTCACCCCTAAACTTGTTGAGACCCATTGGTGGCTAGAACTTTAAAATTTTGACTTACAAAAAAAAATGCTATTAAGTTAAAAATGTATTAATAAAATTATTAATCATGAATAAATATCAAAATAGTAAAAGGGTAAGAGGATTAGGTTACCTCCCAACAAACACTTGTTTTAAAGTCTCTAGCTCGACTTTTGGGACACGATCACTCTGGGTTGTCAAAGAGAATAAATGATTTCTCTTTCGAAAAATCGCATCCCAGGTATTCTTTCAAATGTTGCCTGTTGACCATGAAGTTCCCATTTTCCTCATGATAAAGTTCAATTACTCCATGTAGAAAGATTTTTGCGGTCGAAGTCTAGAATTGTAGAAAAGAACTTGTTGCCCAACAAAGAACTCCCGCTTCACAATGTGTTTGTCATGTCATTTCTTTATCTTTTCTTTGTAAATTCGGGTATTCTCATAAGAATCAAGGCGAAAATCATCAAATTCATTCAATTGAAGCAATTCTTTTCTCACCGGCCAATTTGACATCAAATTTCAAAGCTTTCCCAATTAAAAGATGGTAAGGAGTTATACCAATAGGGGTTTTGAAGGTAGTGCGGTAAGCCCATAATGCATCATCCAATTTCTTGGACCAATCTTTTCTCGAGGCACCCATCGCTAATCGAGAATCTTCTTTAACTCTCTATTCAAAATCTCAACTTGAGCACTAGTTTACGGATTATAGGGGGTGGCCACATGATGCTTCACTCTATATTTGGTCAATAATAAGTCGAAGAGGCAATTGTAAAAATGCTTGCCTCCATCACTAATGATAGCTTGGGGGGTACCATAGCGAGAGAAAATATTCTTCTTTAAAAAGTTTACAACCATTCAAGCATCATTGGTGGGCAAAGCCACCGTTTTGACCCACTTTGGCAAATAATCGACCCCCACCAAAATGTATTGATTTGAGAATGATGAAGGAAAAGGCCTCATGAAATCAATACCCCACACGTCAAAAATTTCCACCTTCAATATAGAGTTCAACATCAATTCATTTCAATTAGAGATGTTACCACTACATTGGAATCTATCACATTTAGAGACAAGAGTGTAGGTATCCTTAAATAATGTAGGCCAATAGAAACCCGATCGAAGTACATTTGATTCGGTTTTCACAGTACCAAAGTGACCACCAAAGGGAGAGGATTCGCTCCATTTCATCTTCCGGCACACATCTCCGAATAATTTGATCCGTGCCTTGTTTTAAAAAACAAAGGGTCTTCCCAAAAATAATGCTTAATGTCGGCGAAGAATCTCTTTCTTTCTTGGTAAGAAAGATCCAGGAGGTGATGCCACTAGCAAGAAAATTCACATGGTCCGCATACCATGGTATGTAAGTGGCTTGTAGAAGATGCATGATTTGCAAGAGTTGCTCATCGAGGAATACCTCATTTATTTCACCATCCACCACTTCTTCGGTGTTCTCAAGTTGAGACAAATGATCGTCAACAACATTTTAGTCCCCTTCTTATAACGGATTTCCAAGTGAAACTCTTGTAGAAGAATAACTCATCTAATCAATTGAGGTTTGGCAGCATTCTTTTCTAGAATATACTTAAGGGCCGAGTGGTCGATGTAAACAAACACCTTAGACACAATGAGGTAAGACCAAAATTTATCAAATGCAAATACCACCGTGAGCTTCGCAATTTTGGTAGTAGCATAGTTCAATTGAGCATCAGTCAAGGTATCTCTCCTTTGCCCAAAAACCGCTCCAATGGCGTAATCTCTTGCATCGTACATAAGCTTAAATGATAGATTCCAATCTGGAACTACAACGATATGAACGGTGATGAGTTTCTCTTTAAGAGTGATGAATGCATGGAGACACTTTTGAGAGAAATAAAAAGTAATGTTCTTCTCACGTAAGGAACACAGTGGCTTTGTGATCTTTGAGAAGTCCTTGATAAATCTCCTATAAAATCTGGCATGTCCCAAAAAATTCCTTATCCCCCTCACCGAAGTTGGTGGAGGTAATTTCTCAATAACTTAGATTTTTGCCTTGTCAACTTCTATCCCTTTCCGTGAAATTCGGTGGCGAGGAACCATGCCTTCTTGAACCATGAAGTTTTATTTTTCCCAACTAAGTACTAAGTTTGTCTCCTCACATATTCTTAATACCATCTCCACATTCTTCGAGCATCCATCAAACAAGGCCCCAAACACCGAGAAATCATCCATAAAAACCTCAATACATTTCTCCACCATGTCAGAAAAGATAGCCATCATGCAACTTTAGAAAGTGGCGGGTGCATTGCAAAGACCAAAAGGCATCCTTCTATATGCAAATGTACTTCAGGGCTAGTGGTCGATGTAAACAATCACCTTTGACCCAATGAGATAAGACCAAAACTTATCAAATGCAAATACCACCTTGAGCATCGCTATTTTTGTAGTAGCATAGTTCAATTGAGCATCAGTCAAGGTCCGGCTAGCGTAGTAGATAACATGCAAGATTTCATCTCTTCTTTGCCTCAAAACTGCCCCAATGGCATAATCTCTTGCATCGCACATAAGCTCAAATAATAGATTCCAATATGGAACTACAATGATATGAACGGTGATGAGTTTCTCTTTAAGAGTGTAGAAAGCATGGAGACACTCCTGAGAGAAATAAAAAGTAATGTTCTTTCTAAGTAAGGAACATAGTGGCTTTGTGATCTTTGAGAAGTCTTTGATAAATCTCCTATAAAATCTGACATATTCCAAAAAACTCCTGTTCCGCATTCACCGAATTTGGTGGAGGTAATTTCTCAATAACTTGGATTATTTCCTTGCCAACTTCTATCCGTTTGCACTAAATTCAGTGGCGAAGAACTATGCCTTCTTGAACCATGAAGTGGCATTTTTCCCAATTAAGTAACATCTCCACATTCTTCGAGTATCCATCAAACGTGGCCCCAAACACCGAAAAAACCATCCATAAAAATCTCAATACATGTCTCCACCTTGTCAGAAAAGATAGCCATCATGCACCTTTGAAAAGTGGCGGGTGCATTGCAAAGACAAAAATGCATCCTTCAATATGCAAATGTACTTGAGGGCCGAGTGGTCGATGTAAACAATCACATTCGACCAATGAGGTAAGACCAAAATTTATCAAATGCAAATACTACCGTGAGCATCGCTATTTTGATAGTAGCATAGTTCAATGAAGCATCAGTTAAGGTCTGGCTAACGTAGTAGACAACATGTAAGATATTATCTCTTCTTTGCTCAAAAACCGCTCCAATGGCATAATCTCTTGCATTATACATGAGCTCAAATAAAAGATTCCAATCTGGAACTACAATGATATGAACGGTGATGAGTTTCTCTTTAAAAGTGATGAAAGCATGGAGACACTATTGAGAGAAATAAAAAGTAATGTTCTTCTTAAGTAAGGAATACTATGGCTTTGTGATCTTTGAAAAGTCATTGATAAATCTCCTATAAAATCCAGCATGTCCCAAAAAACTCCTTATCCCCTTCACCGAAGTTGGTGGAGGTAATTTCTCAATAACTTGGTTTTTTGCCTTGTCAACTTCTATCCCTTCACGTGAAATTCAGTGGCCAAGAACTATGCCTTCTTGAATCATGAAGTGGCATTTTTCCCAATTAAGTACAAGGTTGGTCTCATCACATCTTTTTAATACCATATCCAAATTCTTCGAGCATCCATCAAACGAGGCCCCAAACACCGACCACAAAAACCTCAATACATTTCTCCACCATGTCAGAAAAGGTAGCCATCATGCACCTTTGGAAAGTGGCGGGGACATTATAAAGAAAAAAATGCATCCTTCTATATGCAAATGTACTTGAGGGCAAGTGGTGGATGTAAACAATCATCTTCGACCCAATGAGATAAGACCGAAATTTATCAAATCTGAATACCATCTTGAGCATCGCTATTTTGGTAGTAGCATCGTTCAATTAAGCATCAGTCAAGGTATGGCGAGCGTAGTAGATAACATGCAAGATTTCATCTCTTCTTTGCCCAAAAACCGCTCCAATGGCATAATCTCTTGCATCACACATAAGCTCAAATAATAGATTCCAATGTGGAACTACAATGATATGAAAGGTGATGAGTTTCTCTTTAAGAGTGATGAATGCATGGAGACACTCTTGAGAGAAATAAAAAGTAATGTTCTTCTCAAGTAGGGAACACAGTGACTTTGTGATCTTTGAGAAGTCCTTCATAAATCTCCTATAAAATCTGGCATGTCCCAAAAAATTCATTATCCCTTTCACCGAAGTTGGTGGAGGTCATTTTTCAATAACTTGGATTTTTGCCTTGTCAACTTCTATCCCTTTGCGTGAAATTCGGTGGACAAGAACCATGCCTTCTTGAACCATGGAGTGCTATTTTTCCCAATTAAGTAATAAGTTGGTCTCCTTACATCTTTTTAAAACCATCTCAAAATTCTTCGAGCATCCAACAAACGATGTCCTAAACATCGAGAAATCATCCATAAAAACCTCAATACATTTCACCACCATGTTAGAAAAGATAGCCATCATGCACATTT
>CAIGRP010068497.1:0-17764 GCA_903798385.1 Fraxinus cuspidata
AACTACTTAAATACATTACCAACAATCCCTACGTAGCATGATCGATTTTTTATATACTCTCTAACGCGTAGTAGTTATTGAGGATAATATATTAATATAAAAATAACCATAAAATAATTAGATCGCATTCTTATTAATATAAAATAACATATTTTTTTATTCCAATTCTAATATAATAAATAAATATACACGTCCGGGGTCATCTTCTCCCATCCTCTCTCTAAGAGGCATAACCTGAAATCTGAAACGGCACTATCCAGCCGGGAGACTTCTCTGTGTTATATGGATGAAAACGAAGGAGAAATCTGTATATAGATAGATACAATCTCTAGAGAGAGTGAGGAAATGGGGAAGCGGATGGGCCAATTGACGTTCCGGCGGAAGAAGAAGCCCGTGTCTTCACCGCCGCCGACAATCGAGGTGGTTAACAATTCCTTGGTGACGGCGAGTAAGGCGGCGCTGGGGAAGAAGAAAGCTGGAGGGGCGAGGCTTTGGATGAGGCTAGATCGCTGGGGACACTCCGAACTGATCGAGTGCGATAAAAGCGTTATTCTGAAGCGCGTGTCAATTCCTTCTCGGGACTTGAGGATCCTTGGACCGATCTTCTCTCACTCCTCCAGAATCCTTGGTACCTATAGTTTCACTCTTTGGAGATCAGTATGTGTGCTTTTTGCTTTGCGATTTTTGTATTTAATTTTGATGATTTGATAACGTGAATAATATGATTTTGTTAACGTTTATCTGCTTACTAAATATAAATTCCAATCGAAAGAATTTTTTCCATTAATAGTAAATTTGAAGCAATTATCTATTGCTTTATATTCTGATCATGTTGCAAAAATCAGTCAGGGACTTGTTTCCTGTACTGGGTGACTGAGTGATGGGAGAACAATA
Source organism: Fraxinus cuspidata (assembly GCA_903798385.1). Classification (NCBI taxonomy): domain Eukaryota; kingdom Viridiplantae; phylum Streptophyta; class Magnoliopsida; order Lamiales; family Oleaceae; genus Fraxinus; species Fraxinus cuspidata. Next base: position 895 of record CAIGRP010068497.1, read on the forward strand.
TTTATTTCTGTTGTACAATAAAGAAGGAAAAATTCAGTGCTTATTAGTTCTCGTTATGTCGGTTTGCAAACTGTGAATTTGTGGACCTTTCACCCATATTTAATGTCTGTATTTAATTCTAGTACCCTCCACATTTGCCACTTTGAATAGTCAACTATTTACCGTACACTAAAGAAGAAGCTATATCTTGTAATGCTATACGTTATTAGTTGTGTTAATCAAAGTTCTAGGAGGAAATAGTCCTCGTGATTCATTACTAACGACATTATTCATTTTGCAATCACACAAGATAGACACTTTAATGTCTATATCAAAATAAAACAGAAGTTCTCTTTTAGTGCTGCTTCATCATGCATGATCAGGAATCTATGGAGTGTTCTTTGATTGCCAATTTTCTAATAAATTGAGTTTACTCATGTTTTGAGAGTTGTACATACTTTATGCAGCACTTATGATCGGTTAAATCCATTCGTTGAGTCTCATTTTGACCATCCATGCAAAGTCTCATTTGTCAGTATACATTGAAGGCTCTTGGAAGTATATGCACGAGTTGCACATCATTAACATCTAGTATGAACAAGTATACAACATGTATGCGTGTGTGTACACACACTGTGACTTGTATATATACACCAGTAACAAGAAGAATTAATTTCTTCTCATTCTGTGTGCAGCAAGGGAAAAGGCCATGGTTGTTAATTTGGAATTTATAAGAGCTATAGTTACAGCTGAAGAAGTATTGTTACTTGATCCTCTGCGCCAAGAGGTGCTTCCTTTTGTGGCTCGGCTGAGGCAACTTCTATTGCATAAAAGCTCTTCTAATCATGGATCAAATCAGTTGATTGCTCAAGACCACGGAACACAATCCCCTACTGCTGAAAAATGGTTACCAGTTCCAGAAGCTGCTGAAGGTTTGCAAGCTGAGCTTCCTTTTGAGTTCCAGGTTTTGGAAATCGCATTAGAGGTGGTCTGTACATATTTGGATTCTAGCGTTGCCGAACTTGAGAGAGTTGCTTACCCGGTTTTAGATGAACTGGCCAGAAATGTTAGCACGAAGAATCTTGAGCGCGTGAGGAGTTTGAAAAGCAACCTCACTCGATGGCTTGCACAGGTGCAAAGGGTAAAGATTTTGTCTCTGTTCTTTTGTTATTTGATCATGACAGTTTTCTAATTTCTTGTCATGACACTTATGTGGAATTTTGATGCCCTTCCCTACTTTTGCTTCTCAAATCTTTATAGAAGGTAGACCGTCTAAAAGAGCTGGAGTGAATGAATTTTTTTGGATTCCATACCTGCCTATTGTCAATATTTTCATTTTTCATTTTACCCCTATAAAATCTTCATTTTTCTGGTTGAGGAAACTTTTTCATTGCTATAGCTTCTTGGAAGTTGTTCTTAGGTTTGCAGGACTTATTTCAACTTACATAATCTGTGGGTCATCAGCATGGGATCCGAACTATCCAGTGACCTCTAGGACAACGGTCTATCTTCCGTAATTATGGACTAACAAAAAATGAATATTTCATGTCTTACATCAATTTCTTAGATTTTAGACTGTCAAAAACGGATTAGTATTATTTTCTGAGAATAGTCTTAGATGTCCTGTCTATTTAATATTAATTTTATTTGAGATAGATGCTCTAACTTTATTAGAGCTAAGCTTCAAGATTTGTTGGACATGTTTCATTTCATAAATTATTCATGTTTGTACTTCAATTGTTTCTGCCATTGCTGCCCCTCATGCTCATGCCATAGTTGCAGCTTATTCTTGGTTGTGCATACTAGCACCATCTTTAGCTCACCCCTTCATTTGGAAGTGGGGGTTGCGTGTGCAGAGTGAAGTTAGAACATGAAACTAAGGGGTTTTCCAATTGACCCCACTTTTGAGATCAGTTTTTGACATGGTAGTTAAGGCTGTAGTTGTTGCTTGTATTGGCAGTGACTCCACATCAACCAATCATCTTAAAAGCAATAAGAGCTGCTGAAATAGTCCAAGGCTTCAAGTGCCTTGTCTTGTTTAAGTTTTTAGACTATAGAGTTTATGCACGCTACTTGAAGAATACAAGTATCAAATATTGTCAATTTATTGTGACTTATAACAATGCAATTAGACTTACTACGGATGGCCCTGCATTCCTGAACCACTTCCAGCTTTATATCTCTCCCTCGGATGGACATTTGATAGCAAAGGCCCATTTTGCATCTATTATTATGCATAAGGAGTGTTAAAATTCATGAGCCAAATTACTTTCTTCCTATATGCTAATGTAGGGGAAAACACGTGTCTGGTGGTAGGTGAGAGATGAGATCGAACATCTTTTAGATGATGATGAAGATATGGCCCAATTATATTTAACAAGGAAGTGGATACAGAATCAGCAATCTGAGGCTTTGATGGGAGCAATGGCATCAAATGGCATTGTTCCCACTGCTCCCCATCTCCGACGACTTAACTCTGCAAGAAGTGGTAGTTTTGTAAGCAACTATATAAACGACGATGACGTGGAGGACCTAGAAATGTTACTTGAAGCTTACTTCATGCAACTGGATGGCACTCGTAACAAGATACTATCTGTAAGTATATCCTCGACTATGACATGACGTTCTTTTCTTTTCTTTCCTTTTCTTTTTTGATTGTTTTTTGCTCGTAGGGAAGTATGTTGAACAGTTAAAAGGTATTTTCCAAGACAATTGAAGTCCTTTAAATTTTATATTTTCATTAATAGAACTTGATAGTATTTTGGTTTGAAGGTCTTTGACCTTTTTTTTGGTACTCTCGCCTGTTTTCTGCTGCTTTACAATCTAACTTTTGTCCTGAATCTCATCCAAGACAATCGCAGTCCTATGGTTTTTATAACATCATTAGTGGAACTTGATAAGTATATTGGTTCGTAGGTCGTCTGCCATTTTTTTGGGTTCTCTCACCTCTTTTCAGCTATTTTGTCCTGTGTCTCATCCAACATACATACTATTTAAGACAAATCCTCATGGTGCTCAACGAGATTGTGGAAGATAATATTTTTGTGAATTTTGGAAATTTCTGATATTTATTTGGCCATAGATCCTGCAGAATTAGCCTGCAATGCTGACTGGAATCTCTGGCTCTTCTAAATTCATAATCTTAAATTGGGCGGCAAAAGAGAAATTCAAAAGCTTAATATTTCCTTTCTTGTCTTTTGTTTTCTGGAAAGAATATATTTTCGAGTACTTTGTTTTGTTAAGAGAAAATGGAATGTTCAGAAATTCAGTGGCATGAATATCTCTACCTTTTCTGTTCTCTTGCACTAGCACTTTTTTTTTTCTTATTAAAATTGCTATTAGTTAAGAGTGAACTTATTTTTGAGGCACGATCATGGTCTTCTTTATGTTCTTAGACATCCTAAAGATTATCGATTTTTTTTTTTTTTTTTCACTTGTGAAATCTCCAGGTACGGGAATACATCGATGACACAGAAGATTATGTTAACATCCAACTTGACAATCAGCGAAATGAACTTATTCAACTGCAATTAACATTGACAATTGCATCATTTGCCATAGCTGTAGAGACCATGATGGCTGGGTGGTTTGGTATGAACATCCCTTGCTCATTGTATAATATTAATGGGATATTCGAGCTCACAGTTGGAATTATGACAGCCGCTTGTGTATCACTATTTGTTCTGGTCCTAGGATACGCCAGATGGAAGAAGCTTCTCGGGTCGTGAAGTCCCCGAAAATATGTTTATTATACTTGTCAAAATTTGAGAAAATGAGATATTACGCTCGTTTTTTTCCAAATTGGAAGTTTTAAATTGTAATATGGTCATCACTCGATAAATCCAATCGAGTTCTTCAAGGATATGAAAAGAAGTATACATTGTAATTCGATTGTGAAATCTGATGGTATTTGTTTCTAGATGGACATGCTTTGTTTGATAAGCTCTTCATCAACGCATTTGGTATCGTGTTAGAACCTTGTTTTGAAATGTTATTGTTGAAACATATCCTCAGTGTTTTTCATGGCTATTCAGTCTTTTTGATGTTCAGTAACGTCATTCTCATAACAAGTTTGATGGTTAAGCCCGATGACTAATAAGGATCGGTTTAGTTGGCTCGATTTATTATAAAAATTGAAACGTAAGAATAAAAATAAAATAACTATAGGCTCTCTTTCAATTTGAAATGGATGTGGTACAAAAAAGAAGTAATTATACAATAATAAACCCAGTTTAGTGCTACTTCTGTCGGAATTAAATGCACTGTTACTTCAGTTGGACTATGGCTGGGCAGGACTTTGAGTTATTTACTAATAATTTTGAGTTAAAAATATATAATATTTCTCGTAAAAAGGGACATGAATATGATAGAGTGTTCGAGTAGTGTTAGAATCGACATTTATCCGACACGTGTCGAACATAAACACGCTACCCTAGTTCAAATGTTCGTGCTACAGGGAATATAGAAAAGCATGCCGCTCAACTTTGTGCGCTGACAGAAGATTGACCGGTCAGATTATGCTAAGTTGGTGAAAGCATTATGTGTCGATCATAATGTCAGATTGATAATGGTTCCGAGCGCTAAAACCCTCGGTGAATGGGCTGGTGTAGGTACCCTATTAGTGATGGCTTCTAGTTCTCTTCGTGTTGACATGGGAAATTTTGCATTTCTAGAATTAAGCACCTTCCCTGATTATGCACTTGGTTGTAAACCCAATCTTGAGTTTCTCGTTGAGATTGAACATATCTATTGGTTTTGGAGTAATTGTCTCTAAGGTCTTAGGTTTTATTTGATTCACTCTTTCATTGATTTGTGTTTCAATTTTCAATTTTATGTTCATTCTTAGTTTTCTGGTCTGAGCATCAATTTTAATAATTCTAATAATTTTAAATTTTGAAAATTTGTTTTATGACGTTTTATTCCATAAAATTTGATTATAAAGTAAAAATAGAACAATTTTATGTTAACATATATCAAAAAGTATATAAATTCTAAAGTTGGTGTTTTTCAGAAATTTTATTTATATAATCTTTAAGCATTTGAACTTTTTTTATTTTTATAAATTTTATTTTCTAAATATTTTTATAATTTATAATATTATTTGTTAGAATTATATATATATGTATATATTAATTTTTAATTTTAAAAATTTATTTAAATACTTCTAGTTCGTTTGGTTAGTGTTTCATTTCTCTATTTTGAATCATTTTCTATTTTCTATTTTGAGAATCTATTTTAAAATTACTACAAAATGTGTTTGATTTGTTATTTCGAAAAACTATTTCTCAAAAAAAGAAAAATAGGAAACACGTTTAATTTGAAATTTTGAAAAAATATTTTGACATTTTATAATTTGATTATTCAATAAAGATAGAGTAATTTTATGTTAATATATTATCAAGTAATAAAAGCATTTTAAAATTTGTGAATTTTACAAATTTTTTTTTCTCACTACAAAAGTAAATAAAAATAAATAATAAATTGAGTTCAAAATATTGAAAATAAAAGTCAAATTAATGACGTGAGTTAAAAATAATTTATTTGTATTCATTTAATTTTTTTAGAAGAGCTATTTTTATTTTTTTATTGTTTAAAATTTAAAATTATTTTTTAAAATTTTATTTGTTAGAATTTATATTTATATTTTTTAAATTATTAAACTTTTAGATTTGATTTGTTAGAATTTTATATATTTTTTTAAAAACATATATTTAATTTTAAAATTTTATTTAAATTCTTGTTTTCCATATTTTGAGCACTTTCAGAATTTTCACTAAAAACATTCAAAACGTCAAAAATAAATTTTGAGTTTTATGTTGTAGATTTAACCTTGTTTTCAAAAATACATTTTCAGATATATCAAACCAAACACGTTTTTAGTATTTTGCAAAATTGAAAACATTTGAAAACGGCAAACCAAACGTATCCTTATTTTTTACGTTATGAGTGTTTTCAGAATTTTAGTTGAAAATACTTAGAACATAAAAAAAATGCATTCTAAGTTTTATACAATAAATTTCATCTTGTTTTTGGAAATATGTTTTCAAAAATATCAGATCAAATAAATTTTCAGTGTTTTGCAAAATTGAAAACAGCAAACCGAGTGCACCCTAAAATTCTCGTTTTATGTGGAATAGAATTTGCTTTCATATTTATGTTCTAATTATTTTGCAGGATTATGGGGAAGAAGGCGAGGGTCTTCACATCGTTCAAGAATACATAAAAGTCCACTAGATGGATGGATAATGAAAATCTTTTATTAAGGATATTTCTTTTCTTTCTATTTGACAATGTTGTGGCATATTTTTCATTGATCCATGTTTAGTTTGAGACTCTAGCATGACATTACTTAAGGGACTAACAATGTTCGTATCAACATTGATCAAGATTAGTTAACACAACATTAGATTGTAGCCACAATACAAAAAGCAATTCGTCCAACCACACAATTGGTAAGTCACAAGTAGGAATGTAGGATAGAGACATTTCTATCCTCTTTGGTATTATAGTAACCTCGAATTTACCTTATCTAACACAAGAACACGGTTTCTAAACTTAATTATGAGGCGTCTGTCAAATATGTTGTGATTGATGTGAGTCTCCATTGCTCTCTTCAATCAGCCACAATTTTCTATGAATTAATAAGAATTATTCATTGCAATTTGAAAACGGCAAATCAAACGTATCCTTGTTTTTTTACGTTACGAGTGTTTTCAGAATTTTTGTTGAAAATACTTAGAACGTAAAAAAATGCATTCTAAGTTTTATATAATAAATTTCATCTTGTTTTTGGAAATACGTTTTCAAAAATATCAGATCAAATAAATTTCCAGCGTTTTGCAAAGCTGAAAACAGCTAATCGAATGCACCCTAATTTCTCGTTTTCTTTGGAATAGAATTTACTTTCATATTTAAGTTCTAACTATTTTGCAGGATTATGGGGAAGAAGGCGAGGGTCTTCACATCGTTCAAGAATACATAAAAGTCCATTAGATGGATGGATAATGAAATTCTTTTATTCAGGATATTTCCTTTCTTTCAATAATGCTGTGGCATATTTTTCATTGATCCATGTTTAGTTTGAGACTTTGGCATGACATTATTTAAGGGATTAACAATGTTCGTATCAACATTGATCAAGATTAGTTAACACAACATTAGATTGTAGCCACAATACAAAAAGCAATTCGTCCAACCACACAGTTGGTAACTCACAAGTAGGAATGTAGGATAGAGACATTTCTATCTTCTTTAATATTATAGTAACCTCGAATTTACCTTATCAAACACAAGTACAGGGTTTCTGAGCTTGATTATGAGGCGTCTGTCAAATATGTTGTGATTGATGTGTCTCCCCATTGCTCTCTTCAATCGGCCACAATTTTCTATGAATTAATAAGAATTATTCATTGCAATTTGCGGTTTTGAGGTACCCAACATGTCAATTTTTGCTTATTAGATTTTTAATTTATAGAATAAAATAAAGCAATTCCAAATGGAAATTGGAAGCTTCTAGGTCAAAGTAATGGGAGTGTTAATCGTCCATGGCACCTTCTCCCAGATCGATTGAATCCAAAAAAAGAACTAGCTGATTTTAGATACACAGACCGCTTATTCTCTTCTCCTTTTCTAGATTGGTTCATTTTTATTTTTTACTTCTGATATCAAGGTTCACTTTCACTTTTATTTCAGGTATTGAGGTTTCAAATATTCTTTGAGAAATTGAAATTTCATATATGTAAGGTTAAGTTACATTGTCGGGGTCTAACCTTTGAGCAATTAAACCGACTTAACCAAGGAAAACCTTTATGGTCATTTATACAAAAGTCAAGGGGTTTTCTTCTTGTTTTCGCCATTGTTGTTGGTTGTAAAATGAAGGAAAAATCCTCCCCGTTAGTGGCAAAAAAATTAAGGAAATCGTGTCATTTTTATAGGTGGGGAGATATTTGGTGTCAGGGTAGGGAGGTCGATGATGGAGGGTGGGTGGATGAAGTGTGAACTTTTTTTTTATTAATATGTGTGTATTCAATTGAGACTTATTTATAGATTCTTTTATAGAGTTGTATGGAATTAATGAAAATCTTTCATAGACTTCTATAGACTTTTGTAGAATTTGAAAAAACTTTTGAAAACTTTCATTTAAAATAGAATTCATGTGAATTTAGTGTAATGGTGTAAAGTTCTCACATACGAGGTGATGGTTTTCACATTTCCCTTTCCCATCACCATGTAATAAAAAATATTTTTAACAGGACAAAAATTTAGCACTTTAATTATATAAATAATAATATGTGTATATAAATTTCATTATTGTTTAATAGAAAATAAATGAAAAAAAATTTAATGTTCAGTATTATCGATATGAAACAAAAAATCAATATTAAATTTATTTATAAATTAGCTTTTTATATTAAATATTATAATTTGATTACAAATAGATCTTCTTCATTAAAAAATGGATGAAAAATAAAATAAAATTATAAGAATCTATAGTTATAATTTAATTTTTTTTTATATAGAAAACGGAGATAAACACTAGAGAGAGAGGGAGAGATAAACAAATATAACCGTTGGCAAATTTTTTTTTAATTATGACTCTAGTGTTTTTATAAGGGAAAATGAAAGAAAGATATTGAAAGAAATAAAAAATACACATTATTTTATTTTATTTATTTATTTATTTGAAAGTCTTTCAAAATCTTCGGATGATTGAGTGACAAATACTGATATTTTATTTTTATACTTTTCTCTTAAAAGTTAGTATTATTGAGAATTTATAAAAGTTTTTAAAAGTCATTTACAAATTAAATACCCCAAAACTTATAGAAACTTTTAAAAAGTTTTAATTCAATATATTATAAATTTTAAAGGCTTTTAAAAAATCTATAAAAGACTCAATTAAATACACCAATTTTCTATTTTTATTTTTTAGTATTATTCTTATACTTTTTTATTCTTTTTCTTGGTTTCTCTATGTATTTTTGTTTATTAAACTTAAAGGATAAGATGATCATTTTATGCAAATGTGAATTATCTGTAAAGATGAAGGATGCTATAAATTCAAAGGTTGGAAATAAAAACAAGGCAAAAAAAGGGTTGGAAATAGATCTCTTACTTTGCTCAAAGATTGGGAAGGATTAATGCAATTCACCCTAAAATTATGGCACAATGCGTCATTTTGGGTCGGTGGCAAGACTTACTAACTAATTAAAATTTTACATAAACTCGTATCAAGTTTTTTTCTTTCTATTATTTTTAGTAGTCCACATTCTTTAGAGCTGAGGCTAGCAAAGCTTTGTTGTAGAGGAACACTTACTGCACGGCTCCTTACGAGTCCGAGCATGAGCGTGAATGGGCTGCGCTTTTCATGTGCTAAATTGCTTTGTCTCGTGTGATTCAAGTTCAACACGTTTTAAGATGTTATCCACATTATATTTGCGATTCAAACTAAATAATGGCAAAACCCAAGTCTTATTATAATCAAAATAGGTATTACATATTTTGCTTACAAGACTTGGGTCCTCGTGTATTTATTGGCTACATAATACATGGGATCGTAAAGACATGTCTACTACAACAAAGCTCATCAAGGTACTAAGCGCAAGCATGCATGGGCTGCGCTTACAATGAGTTCAATTGACTTTTCTTAAGCAGTTCGAGTTCAACACGTATTAAGACGTTGGTCCCATATTACATTTGTGGCTCAAAATAAATGATGGTAGGACCCACATCTTATATATAAAATACGAATCCTCACTTATTTTTCTTATAAGATATAGGTCCCAACCACCATGCATTTATTGTCCACGCAATGCTTGCGACCTATGTATTATATTTTGGCTTTTATTGGGCAAATGTAATGTTAAGAATTACGTACAAAATCGATACCACTTAATTAGTAAATAAAGGAACGAGTATATTATGATAATATGAAAATCAAATAAGAACATAAGATTTACGTAATAAAAATATGCCACAAACAAAAGAGGAGAATTTATTAATATCAATAATGGAGGATTATAAATTATTGCATAGAATGTAAGGATTAATTCAATATGTGTTGTACACTACACTACACTACACCACACACACACACACATAATACTAAAATCCCTAACATACTAAGAATATAATACAATGAAAAATTTAATATAAGATGAAGTCCCAATACAATGGATAAAATCAATAATGAAATATGATTATATGAGTCAAAAATTTCCAAAATGGGAATTAAAAATCATGTCCAAATTAGACTGCCACTCGAGTGGTGATCTCACGGCTATCGAGTAGTGGCATGCCTCTTGAACGGCTACCTCAAGGTAAGCAAGCGTTAGAGCTCATATTTTGAGTGCTCGAGCGGGATCAAGGCTCTCGCGAGCACCAGTTCAATATTTCATTATCTGATTGCACTTTGAACTCCTTCAAGACCTCTGCAAGTCTACTATCAACTTCCAAATTAAATTCCCAAATAAACTTCAATTAGAATTTCCAACAAGACCTCAAATAAATTTCTCAAGTAATCTTTCAAATAGATTTCAGATTACACCTTAATTCTAACACGTACCACGTATTCAAATTTAAAATTATCCAGTCTCTTTTATTATTTTTACAAGTTCGTGTCTTTTGGAGTAGAGGCTAGCAAAGCTTGATTGTAGAGGCATTCTGGTCGCGCACATGTCATCATGAATCCGAGCGTGAGCATGCATTGGTTTTGCTTAATGCGCTTAATTGCCTTGTTCTATAAGGTTCAAGTTCAACAAGTTTTAAAACGTGGGTCTCACGCTATATTTGTGGTTCAAAATAAAAAATGGCAGATCTTATAACCAAAATAAATAAGTGGGATCAATGTAAAGATTTACTTTTGGAGCTAAAAATAATTAAGCAACCTGAATTTGTTCTATATATTGATAATATTATGTTTTTGTTTGGTTCTCATTCTTTCAAACCTCATTTTTCTTTAAATTCATTTAATATCATACATATTATGGAATTCACGATTTTTATCAACTTTTTAACCATGCATTTCATCAACTTCCTTAAAAATGTACTAAAAAATTGATTTTTAGTTAAACCAAACATCGGCTNTTGATAATATTATGTTTTTGTTTGGTTCTCATTCTTTCAAACCTCATTTTTCTTTAAATTCATTTAATATCATACATATTATGGAATTCACGATTTTTATCAACTTTTTAACCATGCATTTCATCAACTTCCTTAAAAATGTACTAAAAAATTGATTTTTAGTTAAACCAAACATCGGCTAAGGGTGTCTTTGATAGATATTATTGATGAAAGAATGCATTTTAAATAGTGATATAATGGGAAATATGTTAAAAATAAAGAAAAATTATTGATGTTATGAAAAATATTATTTTATTGAAAAATGTGTAGTTGAAAATGAATTTCGAAATAATGTATTTTGAAAGAATTTGTACCAAACAGAGGCTAAATAACATTACATATGAGCATTCCTAATGCTATACAAATACAATGTAAGAACAATTATTAGTGTTTGTGTAGAATAAACATACAACTAATTCACAAAAGTTAATGTATACTTAGGACTATAATGAATGGTTATTTTGAGTTGTGTAGAATATTATCTCTTAAATGCCCTCATAAGGTATGGGTCCCATCAGTTATTACCGACTATAGTGTCGTCGAAAATCACTGAATCATCGACGGTTCCTATTAGTGCCACTCTTAAGTTTTATTTTTTATTTATATTTTTTAGTTTTATAGGACATTGCAGACCTTTAATAAATGGGGCATTAGACGACCTTCAAAGTCATCTAATACTTGAGTTGGTTTTGTTGACCTCGTTTTTTGCATTGTTGACATAGACAATAGATACTAGGCACACTCGTGTTCTTGCAAGCTAATTTTAACACATGTAGACAGATTGTCAATCAATAATAAATTGAATTTGAACGTGGGAGAAACATTTTAATACGAGACAAATATGTTCGGGTTCAGACAAAATATATGAGCGAAATTGCACGATAAGGAACGATCAACAAAAATCAAACTAAAGGTCAAGATCAAACATCTAACTTTAGCAATAAAAGATCAAACTAAGGAGAGAATGTGTAGCTTGTAGTTGATATAGTAGCATTACTGTGTAGCTTGTAGTTGATATAGTAGCATTACCCCAAAATGACACAAAGGGGAGAATATTTATAGTATTACATGTGAAATGGTAACCATTGGATAAGGAGACATGTGACCTTATCTTCTTAACGAGACATCTTAGCCTAAATATCAATTTTGACTTCACTAGTCCGTGGCACATTAAATGTCCCCAAAAAGAGGGCAGCCGCCTTATACCTATGCTGACAGGACTTTGACATTTTTACTTGTTACAAAAGTCTAATCAATTATTTCAAAAAGATTTCATAAATTCAAGATTTTCAAAAGTGGGTCATCACCTGTCCTGATTGAGCTTTGGATTCTATTTCGTTGAGCCTCACCACTTGGGCAAAAACTTCCGTGCCACTTTGGCAAAAAGAGTTTTGTCAAATCCATTCCATGAACGACTTTGGTTCTTCGAATTTAGTAAACTTTGATAGGTCTTGTGCGCTCCACATGAGATTCCACATGGCTTCAACAAAAGGAGCTCCAACGGGTCGACTGCGATCCTCGTGGGAGCCTTGGAGGCGAATCGTAACAATATTCTCCCATGTCCATGTATGATTATTCATGTCAAGCGTGGACTTCTGTCTTAAGTGAAATTTCTTTCATATATGGTTATTTATGTCATGCGTAGACTTCTATTTTGAGTGGAATTTCTTTGGGGCAGGTTTTCATGTCACGGTTAGGTTTTCAAAAACACAATAGTCCCCAAGTCTAAGTATATATATTGATATCATAATTGGAGTTCAAAGTTGAACATGCTTCTCGTACATTGTCCTATCCATATGTAGTACTGAATTGCTGAAACTCTCTTAATAGTTGAAATTTATTTGATGAGTTGAAGTAGGAAAGTGTTGAACTATTGGAGCTCCCTGTTTTGAAAATAGCTCAAATTTATTTGATGAGCCTGTCTGTGCGAAATCCGCAAGCATACGAGATCGTTGACAGGTAATACATGATGAGTTAAGTGTTATCGTCCCACAGGGAATAAATTCAATTAAAATATACTAGTTTTTTTAATTAGATTCAAAGTTAGCCAATAAAAGAGATATGTGGTTGATAATTATTCTAAATTAATCTACTAAAGTTTGTAAAATTTGAGTTTTGTATTTATATGGAATGAGTGTATTGGATTACGAATCCAACTATTATTATCTATTTCATTTCCCAATTACATAGCTAGTATCATTCATGCATTCTTGACAATCGATAGACATTATTCATAATATTGCACGTATGTTAATCAAGCAATGGTCTAGACATATTGTAAGCCTCCCAACAATACAACAAGCAACTTTATATTTAATTGATGATCAAACAATAAAATAATAAAATAATGCATGGAAGATTAATCAAGAAAGCAAGAATTTAACTAATTACTTGTCTTAAATTAACAATAAAGAATAAAACGGTTTCATCCTATAAATGAGAAGAACTAGCCTAGTATGTTGTTATGTAAATTACACAAAAAGATTTGGAAAAATATCACCGGTAATAAAAAACAATGATCGGAAAGTGAAAAAATAATTTCTTTTTCGTTAATCTTCAACTCAAACTTTGAATCTTCAATCTTTTATGTTAATTGCCTTTAAATCTTATGCTAGTCTCCTTCTTGTGGTAAAAAATAGGGATTTGATATGTTCTTTCGTTCTGGTCGTCCTCTTATAGGTTGAATAGTAGGTTGAATTTGATTTTCATAAGAATTTGGATCAAACTAGGAAGTTGGCCATTCAAGCCTAGAAATGGCCCATGTGCGTACAAGCATAACCATATCGTGCAAGCCGTTGAGCCAAATGGCTCTCGGGTTGGGGAAAAAAGGGTACATCGCGCACATGTTCGTTTCGATTCGTCCCTAAACAGCTTTCAGTATTTTGGCCGTAACTTTCTCTTTAGACATCTGATTAATGTGATTCAAAATGGGATACAATTTTTCTAGATATACATTTTTCGAAATTGAATTTTTGCTATCTGAAAAATGGGTCTCAAGTTGAGGCTAAAAATCGGAGCATAATTTCTTCTGCAGGAAATTGATTTGTAAAAATACTTCCCATATATTTCACTCCTTTGACCTTCAATTACATCTAATTGATCCTATATGATCTTCAAGCATCGTTTTTTTTTTTATCCGAATCAACTATTGAATGTTTTCATTTTAGCCTCCAAACTTTGGATTTCTTTCATTTTTGCACTTTTTCGTTCATTTCTTCCAAATCCACTAATTCGCATTGAATTCAACCTAACAAATATAATTAACATAAAAGTAAACTATAACTCATCCGAAATACTAACAAATATTCTAATTTAATGGCCTAAATAAGTGTACAAAGTACACTTAGCAGAGCCTAAGAAGGGAAGTGTTGAACTATTGAAGCTCTTATCTTGAAAATAACTGAATTTTTTTTATGAGCCAAAATAGGGAAGTGACGAACTGGTGAAGCTCCTTTTGATTGACAATAAAGTATGCTTTTGATAATAGTGCCAATGATTTGATTTTTAGTACGTTACCAAGAAAACACAACTAAAGTGTTTCGACTTCCAATGCATGTACAACTGTTATATATTAAACACACAATGATTACCATGTTGCTGTACTTTGAGACCAACGTGCCGAGGTGAGTGCATGAGAAACACTCATCAATTAGAGGCGTTAAAAAACGAAAATGGTTTGAATTCAACGTCTTAGATGAGATTAAAAATGGAAGCTTCATATGGAGTGGATCTTGATTCAATAGATGTGCTTCTTTATCCTTCGTATAAAAGCCAAACAACGTGCCATTGTTTTAGTTTTTTTATCTTTTCGAAAATCTTTAAATCTTTCCAACATTCAAAAACTTTTCGACCGTTTTTGTTCTCAGGCACACTACATTCTTAGAACTTATCTTTATTTAGGTAATTTCTCTTTTTTATCCTCCATTCATTCCATCTTTTTTTCTATTTCAATGGCTTATGGGTCTAGTGCTAGCAGGGGAGGCTTTTGGGCTATGAGTGAGGGTCATATTGATTACAAGGCGGGATGGGGGCTGCAAGAATACTTCTGCTATGACTTTTGCAAAGTTGGTTGAAATTAGGGAGAAACATAGAATTCCTGACTCCATAGAAATTCTAGAACCTGAAGCCCATGAACATGCCTGTTATCTGATGCTAGGATGTGTGGCAGTTAGTGAATATCATTTAGGGTAGGTATGCGTCTACATTTACACCTATTTTTTAGGGCAGTGCTGATGTCTTATATGTTCGCTCCAACCCAATTGTTGCCAAATGGGTGGAGTCAATTAATTGGGGCTTACTTCCTTTGGAAGGAAACCTTGCTTGGTGAGGATATGTCCATTCATGTCTTCCAAATATTTTTTAAACATCGGGTATTTGGGAAATGGGAGTCTAAGGGGTGGTACTATATGACCACTTGGGGGCCCATGCCCCTTCGTAGTAGGTATGCCATCCTCCATCAAGGGGTGAAGGAATCATGGTTTTGGGTGAGAGGTAAATGGTAGATGGTTGAGAGAGATAAGGCCCCAGATTGCACTGTGCAGACCCAGTACTCCGAAACTCACGAGTTTCTCTTTTTAAGACTTTTCATTTACTTATAATTTTATTTGATGTCTCTTGGTTTGCAGTTTCAGGAACTCGCTTTGAAGTTTCACAGGCCGAGTGGGAAGTTATCGAAGACATTTACAGATGTCCTTCAAGGTCACCCCACTTCAACCGTCTAATTAACTGAAGCAAGTTCTTCTTGGACTTCAGATTGATGGCCTACAAAGTAAACATCGAAGCCCTGTGTAGGTACATAGTATTTAGTATATATTTTAATATTTCCTTTGTTACTTGCAGATGATTTTGGAAAGAAGAAGTACCCCACCCTTGACATGGCTTTTATCTTGAAAGCCACTTTGATAGTATGCTCTAGGGCTTTGAAGCCCTCCTTCAGAGGTGCTAAGCATGTTAGGGAGAAGTTAGAATGCCTCAACAATAAACATGCTGAGAAAAGTGAGAACAAAAGGGCACAGAGAGTTGACAAGGGTAAAGGAAAAATGGAGGAGCCTCAAAAGAAAAGAAAAGAAAATTATCCCATAGCACCAGCTCAACTTTTGGGAATTTCGGCATAGCCATGGTTCCAGTGCCAAACAAGCCCCACCTCATTCGAAGTTGATGCAAGCTTCGTTCAATGCTATGTAGGCCCAGGAAGTTAAGGAAGCCCGTGAAGAGGCTACAAAGGAGGTAGATCAGACTTTCGAGGCCGTAAAGAAAGCATTAGTGGTGAAGACCCCTAGAAAGTCTGGAAGATTTTTGGCAGGGCAAGATGATGAGATTGCCCCAGCAGTAATGGACATGTTGCCACCTAAAGTCCAATGTACTACTAGCATTTTTACAAGTTTTAGACTAAGAGGTGGTAAAATTATTTCTCTACCTACGATACGGTGGATCTTACGACTACCTTGGTAAGCCAAAGTGCCACGACCCTTGAAGTGCTAGAGGTTCTGAAGGATATTCAGATGCACAACTGGGAGTCAATTGAAAAATTGGCCTTAGTAGAAGAAGAGATGAAAAAGATGAAAGTTGAGGCCAAAGAGCTGAGAGCTTAACGAACTGAAAATGCAGCTAATTTGGATTCTACATTAGCAGAGATCGAAGTTCTGAAGAGGGAGGTCCATGAATTCCAGTGTGAAGTGGCTTCCTTGACAAAGAATGTTGAAACTTCAAACAATCATCAGAAGCTGATGGCCGAAGTTCTGGAGAAGGTCAACTTAGAGAATGCTGG
>CAIGRP010068502.1:0-14011 GCA_903798385.1 Fraxinus cuspidata
TTCTTCCACTGAGAAGAATTTCAGTTCAACTTTTTTTCTTCCACTAAGAAGTATTCCTTATTAAGAAAGGGACTTTCAATAATTGCGGCTGGACATATCAAAAACACTATTGAGGGTGATATTAGAATTCAAAGGGATGTTTCCAATAGATGTAATTGGGGTTGAAGAACCAGTAGGAAAGTTGATAAATGGTGTGGAAAGTGATTCTAATTGTGAAAAGAGTGTGGAGTCTGAAGTGACAGTATGTTGCTGCGCTATCTAAAATTCAAGGCTCAGAGACTACAAAATTGATTGAGGCAATAGAAAATATGGGCATACTTGTAGCATTTGAAAAGCATTGTTATTACCATTTGTGTTGTTTGGTGCTATCATGGATAAGGCTATAGCTGTAAATGGATCGGATATAGATCGAATCTGCCTATATCCGAACCGATTTGGTAATTCAACGGATATTTGACTGTTAAATCCTTATCCGTTTTGATATGTCATCGGATATCCAACCCGATAATCCGATCCAAAATTAAAGAAATTAGGAAAAAAATAATGTTGGAATCAACTTTTTTTATTTATTCCTTTTCCAATTTTTCCAATTCTTAAATAGATTTAATAATTATAAGTTTTTCAATTTTTTTATGCATTGAATTTGATGAATTTTTTTATTCCAAATTTTTTTTATTTTAGTCACAAATAATATGTCATAAAAATATTTTACCGACTCAATTATTTATAACAAATCAAATCAGATTGTTATCGGATCAGATTGACATATATCCATATTTGATCCATTTAGCTAACAAATTATCGAATTCGGATCTTGATCAGGTGATCGGACTAATCGAATCCATCTCCCATTAATTTCATCGGATTCACATCAAAATCCAATCCATTGATAGCCCTAGATAAGGCTTGTACGAGATGTTGGAGTTGCTTTGTAAAAAGACCATGTGAAGGATAAGTGAAACCAATAGCTTGTAAATTGTCTGCTTGTTTGTTCTGTGAGGAGTCTTCTACATTAGCTACATGACGATTGTAAGGACCATTCCCACGAGATGGCTAATTATGGTTTCCTTGTCCTACCGGTGTATTGGAGGTTCAGGTACCATTCTTAAATCTGCACCTTTCTTCTGTATGTCCGTTCCTATCAAAAAATGTGCAATGACACTCAAAGTGCGACAATTTTCGATGTTGTGGTCATCCATATTGTAATGTTCACAACGCTTGCTCTTTGATTTGTTGTTGTAGCTTCTCTGAAGACTTTTGAATGCTACTGCAATGGAGAAATTTTATGTGATTTCTGATGTCATTTGTCCCTGATTCTCCTCCTAAATAATGAGAGAATATGCTTGTCGAACATTGATAAAGCTTGGGCGAGCTGTTGAAGTTGCTCTATAGAAAGACCATATGAAAGATAAGTGAAACCAGTAGCTTGTGAATTGCTTGCTTTTTTATTTGTTTGTTTTGTTAAGAGTCTACTGCATTAGCTACAATCTACATGAGGGTTATAAGGACCATTCCCACGAGATGGCTAATTATGGTTTCCTTGTCCTACTGGTGCATTGAAGGTCCAGGTACCATTCTTAAATTTGTACATTTCTTCTGTATGTTCCATCACAAAGTGTGCAATAATACTTCAGAGTGCGACAATTTTCAATGTTGTGGCCATCTCTATTGCAATGTTCATAGTGCTTGCTCTTTGATTTGTTGTTATAGCTACTCTAACGGCTTTAGAATGCTGCTACAATGAAGAAATTTTCTGTGGTTTTTATTATCATTTGTCACTGAGCCTTCTCCTGAATAATGAGAGAATATGCTTGTCAAACATTGGACAGCGATGTCTTCATGAGAATGTTGTTGCGAACAATGCTAAATGTGTCGTTGAGGCCCATAAGAAACTGCATCATTCGATCCTCTTCTCTTTGTTCTAGGTGTGCCTGGTACTGATGGCAAATTGTATGTATCAAACTCATCCCACAAGCCCTTGATTTTAGTATAATGTTCCGAGATGGTCATGGTTCTTTGTGATAGTGATGCCAATGACTTTTGAATTTAGTAGATTACAGGTGCATTCTTTTGAAAAAATTGATCTTTAAATCTTGCCAAACCTGATAGGATGTTTTGGCATGAGCAACACCCTTCGCCAAATCCGGTG
Source organism: Fraxinus cuspidata (assembly GCA_903798385.1). Taxonomy (NCBI): domain Eukaryota; kingdom Viridiplantae; phylum Streptophyta; class Magnoliopsida; order Lamiales; family Oleaceae; genus Fraxinus; species Fraxinus cuspidata. The sequence continues at coordinate 2,150 of CAIGRP010068502.1, forward strand.
CCATAGAATGTGTAAGCCACGATAAAATTATACAGTTTCATTGATTCCATGAAGCAAAAGCGACCGATTGCTCTCTCTGAAGGGGGTTTGATGGAGCCGTTGTTGAACCCTATCTTGTTTTTGGTAGTAAGGGCATGTATCATAGATTTGATCCATGATTGATAATTGGCTTCATTTGACTTTGTAGGAACAAGCATGAGTTCGGGATGATCCGAATGATGAACAAAGTATGGACTTGAAGAATCCGTACTTGTTATTGAGAATGATGCCGAAGATTGATTAGTTTTGGTGATTTGATCTTCTTGCTCCGATACCATGTTGAAAATCAAGAAGATGAAACTGAATATAAAACCTCCGTTAGTAAAGTTATGGAGAATAATTTTTGTGGTATGTATTCTTTACAATTGATCGCCTATATATACACGAGGCTCTTAGACCAGTTACCTTAAATCTCGCCAAATACAATAAATCAAAAATGTTTACGAGGTTAAACATAGGAAACTAAATATTGCAATATAAGGAAAAATATCAATATAAGAATATTTAATATGATAAAAGTAGCGAGTGTCATAAAATGTGCAGTTGAAATTAAAATTTGATAAGTTAAATATTTGATAAACTTCATCAAAGTTTTATACTTATTAAACAAGTTGTAAATCTTTGATGGAAAACGCTAAATCTTACCTATCCGCCTCTCTTTTCTAATACTCGACATTTTTCACTACTGTGGTTCAAAATGTGCTAAATTAAAAAATAATAATTAAAATAATTGAGTGAATTAGTACACATAATATGACCAAAAAAAAAAAAAAAAAAAGAGAAGAAGAAGAAGAAGAAGATTCCTATTATATATCGCAATCCATTTTTTAAAAAAATAATAATTAAAATAATTGAGTGAATTAGTACACATAATATGACCAAAAAAAAAAAAAAAGAGAAGAAGAAGAAGATTCCTATTATATATCGCAATCCATTTTTTTTTATTTAAAGTGGTATTCTTGTTTGTCATGCAAAGCTCAGACATGCATACATAAAGGAAAAATTCCGTCATTAGGGAATTGATTCTTATCCAATTGATAAAGCATGATTGAGGGGCTGTTTGGTAGGATTTTTATTTTTACTTGAAAAAAAAGTTTTTTGATAATCTTATGTTAGCTTCCTTCAAAAGTTCATTTAATTTGACAAAGCACTTTTAAAAAATTATTTAAATACGATCAAAATCGGTTTCTTAATCTTAGAAGCTACTTTTGACCTCAAAAGTCTTGCCAAATAAATCCTCAATAGGCTGATCAGTGGACCTTTTATCTCCATAATAATTTCTTTTATAAGAAGCACCAAACGAATACTACATAAATTTTAATGCAACAAAAAATATAGAAAACAAACAAAAATAAATAAAAATGAATCATACAAATAACTCTACAAGAACAAAGAATTAAATCTCATTTTGTGCTGAATCTCTCAAAACGATTAATAAAAGTATATGAATCTTAATTAATACAAATCATTGCATTTCAAGAAGCCATAGGTGGGGTGTAACCCTAATTATAACTTTAAAAAAAATTCAAGAAGCAAATTATCCTATCCAACATTTCCTCTATTTGAGATTCAAATAGTAGATTATTCTAAACTCAACCCTAACTTAAGATCTAAAGTTTTACAATTACTCTTCGAATTAGGCGTAGACGAGGGCTTCTTGACGACGACTGGCCTCGTATTCCGATCTATCGACCTATTATCATCGGGATAGGTAAGGCTGAACACACGATTATCTTGCTGAGTCGGAAGGCATTGATACGGGCCGAAGCTGATTTGAGACTCCTTATAGAGTGTAAATTCAGCTGGAGCATGACATGAAGGATCATAAAACCATGCAGAAGATTCATAATAATTAGAATTCTTAAAGGGCTGAATATTGTTGTAATAGTTGATCATGTATCCCTTTCTTTCTTGAATCTGCTGCCTTTTTTTCTTCATTCTTTCCTTTCTGTGGGCATTTTGATGGCCTCCCAATGCTTGTGAATTTGCAAAAATCTTTAAACAATATTGGCACTCCAATTTCTTCTTTTCTCGATCGATCTCTAATTTATCGGGAACAAGGCTTATTTCGTTATTGAATTTCTCGTTTTCTCCCTTCTCTAAGGCAGGTTTCTCTCTTCCTGATGTTACAGTAGAAGAAGATGATGAATTCACACTTTCATCTCCTACTGAAATTTCCTTCCGCTTTCGACACGAATCGAGCTCGAACCCGAATAGCTTCACCTTCTTCTCCATGCATGATTCTGCACCAGAGATATTTTTCTCCATCACTCTTAAAGATGATGAGAATGAACAATGTTTTTTTCTTGAACTAATGTACCTAGCTTTATATAATATGTGCAAGTGTATTTTGTATCTACCTCCAAACAAGAATATTATTCTCCCACCAAAGATGATTCAATCTGTGAGTCTATCTATATATGTACAAATATTATAATTAAGAAATTTGGTGGTCTATAAAAGCACTTTAAGTTATAATAAATTATTGCAATTAGTAGCACTTAAGCAATTGAGTACTAATCTTCCTTGCTTAAAAAGTAGAAAATGTGATATAATATTAATGGTAATGACAAAAGTCAGAGAAAAAGATAGGGACATAATCACCTGCAAGGAAATGAGATTTAGCTGTAAAAAATAAAAAAATAAAAAATCAATCTAGTACTGTACTAAAAAGTTTATTATATTAAGGATTATTTTGATTGACCAACTAATTAGTGGATTATTCATGTATTAATTGTCCTTTAGGTGCCTAGTCCCATCTACAATAGTACTTTAAATCATGCTCATACAAATAATCATATAGGAGATAATTGCATTCCACCTTTCTAATTTGAGACTAGGCTCACGAGATTATATCTACTCGCTCGCTCGCTCTCTCTTTTCGAGCAAGTTTGAAAGATGAGTTCTACTCAACGTGATCATAAAAATTAGTATCATGGTTGACATGCTTTTATACGTAAACCTCGTTACAAATGAAGTGACCTTAGTGATCGGACTGGATCCAGTAGAATATTTATATCACAAAATCATCTAATCGAAAAATATGGTATTCGTAGACTTCAGTTTCTAGAAGAAGGATAATGTAATAACTTTAATTGTGGAAGATAATGTTTATCTTGACCATGTATTTAGATGCATTAAAAAATGATAAGGGTAGTAGTTGCTAAACGTAGGAATACTTAGAAGTGGGTAATTATAAATTTCAATGAAGAAGATCTTGGCAAATCTTCTTAGAGCAAGCAAACCCTTTTTTTATATCCCAAAAGCAAATGATTTCACTCATAATTAATCTAGAAATAATTAATTATATAGGTTTAAGTTGGACAGGTGTTGAATTTGGTCCCACTTTTATATGCTTTGTGGGCATGTTGGGAACTAGTCATTCCATTGTCTTTAAATTATCTTAAATTGGTGGACTTCTCCCACCAATAAATCTCGCATTCTTACAAATTCCACTATTTAAATTTTAATATTTTCTTTTTTCCATTTCTTTCTAGTCTATTCTAATGGTTTTGTCTTCAAATGGGAAGATTTTCAAATGGGCATGCCGTCACCAATTACACTATCTTAATGTTTAATCGCCTCGTTTAATTAAAGTTAATAAAGAAACGACTCTTCAATTATATTAACATGTATCTTTAACTATTATTTTTACAAGTACTTTGCGAAATTCGCTCATCTATCATCAAAATTCAAAAACAATAATTTTCTTCTAACTTATATGAATTAAATATTCAATTATTCCCCCATGTACAGAAAAATTCCCACAGGAAATTCACCAGAATACTCACAATGAGTGAGCCCACCGTGTATTTAAAAAAAAAAGGTGTGCGGAACCCACATGTGAGTTTTCTATCAATTTTCTGTTGGTTTTGCTTTTGTACATGAAGCAAAACTATTTATCGTCAACATTCATCTTCACGTGCACAAGTTATAAGAATGGTGGACTGCCACTCACAAGATAAAGAATCGAGTCGGATTTATCTTGTTTGTCAAGTGGATTAAAAGATTTCACTCCCCAAAAGAAAAAGGAGCAATGAAATTCTAACCAGATTTTTTTTTTAATTTATTATTATTATTATTTTGTTAAATATCTAGAACTTTCGGGCTTTTTTATTCCAACACCAAGCATGTGAAACTGGTTGCGGACAGTAAGATTGGATTATAGGTGGGTGGGCGGTTTTGGTTGCTTGATTGATTGAATTGCTTTTAATCTATGAGCTAGATAAGAGGATGGATTATTTCCCTTGTACACCTATCGGGGCTGCACAGGTGCTGCACCGGCAGCCCGTGTGGTCGATTTTTTTTTTTTTTTTTGGTAAATGTCCAATGGAATGATGCCACATCCCCTGTAATTGGCCTAGGCAGCGCTTTCTCCCTTTACACCGAGCAAGGTTCGAAGAGGATTAAGAGGTGGCCCCCACCGTGAGAGGCCCTTTCTCCTGTACTGCATTTTGGTGGCCCCCACTCTCTTGGATAAAATCCTCAAGAAAAACAAATCCAATTTACTTTTAATTTCCCAAAGAAAAGCCAAGATTGACTCAGCGAACAAGAATAAATTAAGATAATAATTTATTTGATTGACATGTAAAGAATCTTTCAAAGATAATAGAATTTATATTTATTTAACTAATAATTTCGGTGCATATGTTGCTCGATTTGACACCTATATAAGCACAATTCAAACACATTTTTTTTTCTTTTTCTTTTTTTAAATTCCTTTCCCACAATTTTTTTTTTTTTAAGAGTGGGGATATGTATCTTCTCACATTGTGGAATAAGTAACGGGGTTCCATGACGAGTAAAATCTATACTAATGTGACTGTTCTAATTGTATAGTAATCTCGAAAAAATAAAATGACATACTCAATTAATGAATCAAGCGGTGCTTCTTGTGCACGGGCTAGTTCTTGTAATGAACTGGCCAATTCTTCACTTGTTACTATGGTCGATTATTTTACAATTTCTTACACATAATTGACTATGTTTCAAATCAATTCTCGATTTTCACATTAAAAGTGAGTGACCAAAACAATTTGTTATCATTCTATTGGACTACCATTAGTTTGCTGTGAAGAACACAATATAAATTCTAAAAATGAACGTGTTTCTAGGTTCGATTATAATTTTTAAGTAAAAATTAGGCTTTGAACCTCAATTTACATTTGAAATTTTGAACTATAACAAGAAAATAGTCTAAACCATGTTTCCAAGTTCCAACCTTTTAACATTGCCCGTGTGTTATTCCCATCTAACAGACATATATTTAGCCGTTAAATGGCCAAACGACACGCACGTAAACTCTAACTTAAATGCTTTTTAAAAAAAAAACTATTTTTATAGTTTATTTTCAACTATTTCAGTTTATTTTAAGGCCATTGTATTTATAATTTCTAGACATTTAAGTAATACAAATTCTCTTTGAACCTAAATAATAAATCTAAACGTCAACCCAATTCTTGATCAAAAGTCTAACTCGTACATAATTTTCATGGAAAAGTCTGCCGAAAACAGACTAAAAGAAGCGGTTCTTTCCTTCTTTCCATCTTTTAAGCAAAAGCCAAAAATGCTAGTAGCAATAAAATCAATTGAATGGTAAAATGTGCACCGCATGTATGAGTCGAAATGGAGGAGAAATTAAAATGATTCAGAAATTCTCTTGTTAAGACAAAATATGTTCTCATAAACGGACAAAACCTCATCCACAACTTTGATTTTCCTTGCATCCAAAAGCATGTTGTAATATGGCCAAAATAGAATTCATTGATATAAATCTTGCCTGTTTATCGTGCTTGTCGTTTGGAAAGAGGTAGCAAGGAGAGCAGGATCTTTTTCCTTGGCCCCTGCAATTTGTGAGCGTTCTATAAGCATAAATGAAAAACGAGATACAAGGATCTCCAAAAATGAAAAACATGACTCTCATTTCATTACGCTAGACTAGACGTAATTGAACTGAGCATAGTTCAGTTTAGTTTATGAATCGAGGATTATGTAGCAGCTGCAGGTCAGTATTCCTTAGTCAAGCTCCGATTTATTCCAGCCTTAACTATATTTATATTCAACCATTGGAACAAAGTGTAAAACAACTACGAGGCAACATCAGTGAGCAATAGCTGCCAATGTCAAGTGTACAGTTGATGAGCTATGCGCAATCCTAGAAGTAATTACTCAAGAAGTCATGAAATAATAGCCCATAAAAGAGGTATAAGTTGGCAAAGCAATTACCATAGGTATTCCCAAGTCTTTAAGGTCACTGTTACTCATCTGCCTCAAAGCGTACATGTCCACCTGCAGAATGAATAAGACTCATTTCATCCAAGCAGAAAGACTGTAGTTTTTCCAATTTACATACAAGCAACCAACAACTAGCATCGGAAGAAAACAGAATTTGAATAATGGGAAACCATATGTTGCTCAAAATGAATAAATTAATCACGGGATCTACGGTTCATACAATTTACTCCGCCCAGAAATTTAATACTGTTCATAATATATTAGTGCAAACATAATTGTAAAGTTTTCCATTTTTCACTGTTTACTGATCATTATTTTTTGTTTAGATATCTTTACTGTTTCGAAAGACTACAGAAATTTTCAACATAACACCTGGGTCATTCATTGTAAGGAAGATAGGGAGGTTATGTGTTGTGAGAACAAAGCAATCAAAGAATGACCAGAGGTTACATACTTCCTCAGCCTGAAAGTGAATGGCATATTTTTCAAGGCCCAGTGACAGCAAAAAGCTGTCAACCGTAAGTTGTTCATCAACCTGCATAGATAACAGAATGTGTGAATTTACATTGAGGCCTGTGCAGATAACACTACACAGTAACAAATTGCAAGGTTAAGTATGTTTAGAATACCAAGCTACTTGATATCAATGATGTAATTCAGTAACAGACTGTCTAGGACTCGCTTTCTTTCTGTGAGGTCAAACATGACTAGTCAAACACATGGAAGTAAAAAGAAAAAAATCAGTTATTTTATTTGAAAATATTGATTAAAAAAGGTGGAAGGTGGAAAGGTCCAATCCTTCCCAGAAAGCCCATGCTGGTAAAAATCAAACATGGAAGTCCACCCATTCTAGCTACTAATGGAAAGTGTCCAATTTAGGATTCTAGCTACAGTGACCTTAAATAAATCCAAAAATAAATATCTAGAATGAGCCTAAAATCCAAAGCTTCTAAATACAATCAACTAGTAACTGCATGCAAAGCTTCTAAATATAATCAACTAGTAACTGCCCCTGACTAACAACATAAAAGATATGGCTATAATAAATCATATATCCAAAGTCCAAACATGTTCATATTTGACATCGAAAACTATTTCTCCATCCTAATGTTTAACATGTTGATGCAGAGGTGAAAGGTGGAAAGAACAGTCTAGCCTTCCAAGGAATCGTTGTAGGAGCACCTACATGGAATAGTAGAACGAAGGAAGCAAAGTTGGAACTAAAATGCAATAAGCTACATTATCCCCAATGTCAAAATATGAGTGATAAGAACAGAAAGAAATCTGATTGTATTAAGTCCTCCAATGTAGAAGTTCACTTAAAGCAAGCAAATAATTCAAAAAAGAAATAAGGAAAATTTCGCCTTTAACAAAACTTGAAGAAGCGTGTTTGGTTCTCAATAGTTTTAAAAATGACATTAGCCTTTGGGGTTGAACTTCAAACTGGCCTCTTGCTTCTACAGGCTATGGTGCCCCACTGTATCACATGATATGGCGAACTGTGTCACAACTCATAAATACTAGAAAACATATGCACCAATTCGTCGTGCAGTGTCCTATTTATGCCTAATATTAACGGCACTTTCCTTCACAGCAATAACACGCTAAACATATGTAGAACCTAAATGTTTCCTGGATGTGGCCAATTCAGTGCAACCAAAAGCCTAGTATATTCAAACAACCTCATAGTTGGCTATGGGAATATGATAATCATTCTTACGATGTTTAAAGACGGAAAAAATCACACACATTAATTTTTACAAATGGAAAACAATATTTAAATATTTAATTACTTCATGTTTCATATTAAAATTACATCTAGAAGAAATAAAAATAAAAAAACTTAAATTCTTGGTATCATTTCTTTCATGTAACAATGATGTCTCAGTCTAAGCAAATATTGCGGCAATCCTAATTTGACAACACGTTATCAAACTTTACTACACACAGAACACAACCAAAAGATATATATGGAAAATCACTTACATAAATTAACTATCTAAGTCGTGTTGCAGTAAAGGCAACAAAGTTTCATGGAGGAAAAAGAAGCAAGATAGGTAGACTGTACCACATATGAATTATTCTGTACAAGACTGCCCTGAAGAAGTGGAGCAACTACTGGTGCCACGTTCTTCATTTGTGCAGCAGGTGGAACCATGTTAGTCAGGTAAGATGATGAACTCATTGGCCTTGAAAACTCAAACGCATCTTTGCTCATATATGGGCTCGTTCTGGTGTCATCATAAGCCCTAACGAAGCCTTCTCTGCAATCCTTCATCTCTCTTGGTTGGTGACATACCTCTAAAACTTGCCAAAGTTTCATCTGGTGATCTCCGTCTTAAACTATCAACAGTCCAGGGAGAATAAGAATTAATCACCGAGTCCACCTTGGTAGCAGCATTCGCAGTTCTCGAGCCTGGCATGGGCTTCATGACACTAGAGCGACTTGGCTCGGGTATATACTGACTAACATCCTTTAGTTCGGGAAAGCTTCGTCTAGCTTCCCTGGATTCAGGAATGAACTTTTTCCTAGGGTCAGGCATGCGTTGCTCCCTAGGTTCATGTATCTGCAGTTCTCTATAGTCACGGATGCTCTGTCTAGAATCCATGGTCATAGTCATTAGCTGCCTACCATCCCGTGTCTCTGGAAAATGCTGTCTACCATCCCTGGGATCCGTATGATGCAGCCTCGTCTCCTTTGACTCAGACCTCCATGCCCGTGTACCTAGACTATTTGTTGAAGATTGAGCAGGCCTTGACAGAATGTTGCGATGGTCTGTTCCACTCTGCTGGTCATTTTGACGTTGCTTCAGTTTACTTTTTTGCAGGATTTTGAACCGGAGATCACCTTTACTTAGATGAATGTCTTTATTCATAAGAAGCGCCAAAGTTAACAAAAAATAAGCAAGCCAAAAACATAATTTGCAATTTTATAGAACTTTAAAGACTAAGTACGTCTTTTACCATCAACGCCATTGGCAGCATTACCATCACTTCGCTGTCTGCAAAATATAATTACGGCCATCAGTAATCTCTAACTTGCTAATAACAATCTTACCAAACTTCATAACTTGCCTTCACAATTATAAACAATGCATTACTTCATTGAATTTTCAACGAAAGGTGATTTCTACGAAAATCAGAATGACTTAAACATCATCCTTAGTTTAGTATTCAGTGTATAAAAAATTAAATTTTCTTAAGAATAAGCACATTTATACAAGAAAACCTAAACATATTAAACTAAGTAACATAAGTAGCTGATTTTAAAATTAGGTCACCCATACAAAAAGACGGTTTACTCACCGCTTACTGTTAAATTGACTAGATGAATCAGAATCACTTCCTAGCCTATCTCTAATTGATCGTTTGCCTCCAACTGTTTGCTCTGAATCAATTAAAGAAATATTTAATGCATCCCGTGCCCTTTCCACTACCTGCAAAAGCCAATCAAAATGAACACAACCAAGTTCACGAGAGCATAGTTCAAAAATGCATATAGACTTCAAATGCAGATAATTCCATACCATCTAAATTATCCAAAACATTCAAGTTACATATGTTTTTTTACCGTGAGGACAAGCAAAAGAACCTCAATCGAATCTAAAACGTTTCCACATAAAACTGCTAAAAATGCTTTTTCTTAACCCAAAAAATCTACAAAAAAATAATGGGATTTCATAGAAATAAGAAAAATGCAAAACCCATAAAACCAACTATTTCAATCCGAAACTTGTTGATCATTTTCGCATTTTTCCAAATTATTAAAATATATCAAACCGTACAAGAAACCGCTAAAATAATAAACATGATCAGATATAAGTATAAACAAAAGAAGTGCCGTAATGAGAATACTTGTCCACTGCGGCCGAGGGTTATTGTGACCCAAGACCTTGAACTCTCGGACATTTGGATGCTGACAAAAGCTCAGAAATCCTGCAAAATTAATTTAACAGTAATTGAAAAAAAGAAGAAGAAGATAATCAACGAACATTAACTTTATTTTACATTTTTGAGCATCTCAAATTTAGCTTTGGAGATTCCAAGTCAAAATTAGAGTTTTCGCACAGTATGCAAAGAAGAATTTTCCGGAAAGGAGGTCAACCGTGTGATAGAGTACGAGCATGTGGATAGGTTCCATATAAAGCTTTCCAAATTATAGTAAACAAAAAAATTAATTAATGAAGCATCGAATTCCATTTAGAGGTATCAAAATATCATAAGGTTAGGTTCAAGATCAATATACAATCTATTTTTGTCACGAGCTATATGAAGCTTAGTTGAAATAGTCTTCAACACAAGTGGATTAGTCGCACGATTCAATATTGAAAAAATTATTTAAATAGCTGATTATTAAAAAGGTAATTCAACTTACAATTCTACGTATCGATAATATCCACGGTCGTGGTTACAAAAATTATGAATAGATTAATCTATTTGTACATTCTTCCTTGACATCTTGGATGAAATCCCCTTATATGTAAGAAATTTGATCATTGATTGAAAAAATTATTGTTAAAATTAATATATAAAAAATTGTCAACTCATACAATGTCATTATGAATTAGCACACTCCTCCTCTACACACGCAATAACAAATGTAAATTACTTCTTTGTCAACAGGTAAAATTAAGATTGAATTATAGTAGCTTTTATAATCTAAGGGCATGTTTAAGCCAATTTTTTGTGTAAAATGCATATTGAAATAATAAATTAATGGGAGAATGTATAATCAAAAAATAAAGAAAAGTTTTGGGTTTACGTGTAAATTATTTTATAGAAAAATGTATGTATGAAAAAAAATTATTTTTTGAAAAGATATGGATCAAAAAGAGCCAAATCTTTTTTTAAACAAACTGAATCATCAAATACAATTAAAAAATGGTAATTAGCACATAACGTCCCCACATTTCACTATTATTGTGGAAAATGTCAATACATTTTTCATTTTTTTCGCATTTTCACCCTGTTTTTCACTTTTCTTTGCGGAAAAAGTCATTTTTATTCATTTTCTCAATTAAAAATTGTGAAATGACGAAAACACTCTTCCCTATAAATAAACATAAAAGGGAAAAAAATTAATTGTAAATATAGTCCCAAATTTTTTTGAAAAACGTAAATGAGTTCCAAATAAATTTAAAAGGGTAATTAGCACATAATATTCCAACATTTCACTATTATTGGGAAAATGTCTTTACTTTTCATTTTTTTGGCATTTTCACCATTAATTACGTGCAAACCATCTTTTCCATCAATTTTCATATAATTTCTCAATAAAGAACTGTGAAATAATGAATATACATTCATACTTAAATAAAAAAAAAATATATTTTTTAATTTCTAATTCTTTAATAATTTATTCGGGACTCGTTTGCACTTTCTATTTTTTTAATTTTTATTTTTTAAAATAAATTTAATTGGGACTCTTTTGCACTTTTCATTAAAAAAATAATTTTTTTAATAATTTATTGGGGACTAATTTGCACTTTTAAAAAAATTGGGATTATAATTGCAATTAATTTTTAACTTTTTATTTAAATAGGAAGGTATATTCGTTATCCCATTGTTTTTTATTGAGAAATTTGATGA
>CAIGRP010068509.1:0-14214 GCA_903798385.1 Fraxinus cuspidata
GGGGCAGGAGTCATTGCCCCGAAGCGGGTATGGAGAGGGTACAAGAATCATAGTTTCCATCTCGTTTAAAGTTATAAATTTAAATTCTTTATCAAACAAAAATAAAAATTTATCATCATTTTTAAAGAAAACATGAGTTGCTATTAACAAATTGTAAAAAAGAAAGTAATAATATTTATTAATTTAAGATATATAAAAAATTAAAATAAAAAATAAAATAAATAAAAAATAGATGGGATAGAGGACCTGTCATGCCTTATCCCAGTCATACTTTAAATGGGTATGGGGACGGGGGGAACATGACAAATATACTTGATGGGATAGACGGGAATGGCTTACCCGTGCCATATCCGTCACGTTATTCCTAATAGCTCGGCTCGCATTCGAGACTGGCTGTGACATGCGAGTTGCAACGAAAACCACGTTCGAGTCACTTGTCAACTTACACGAATTGACTCATGAGACAACTAGTAATCAGTGAATAAAAATGTAATTTTTTATTAAAAAATAAATAAACTTGACGAGCCATCCCACCATAGGACGAGCCTAGTTATGCTGGAATTTTAAAAATGAGCTAGTTAGCATGGGACTCACCCCATATGTGAGCATGAGTTGACTTGCTTGATGGGCTCAGCCTAATGGTGGACGAGTCGAGCGGCTCAACTTGACTTGATTTATTAACTTTCCCAGTTATAGCCAACTTTCCATCGTCTTTACATGCATTATAATGTTCTTAAATTTTTTTTTACAAATGTGTACATAAAAATAACCTTTTAGTGAGGAACATTTTCAATAAATGATAAGATCAACAATTGACAGTAGTACATTCTCGATTTCCTAAATTGTGTGGAAAATAATGAAAGGGAATATGTTACCTTTACCCTCATAACAAAAGAAACAATTTCTAGTATTCCTTTCTTTTATGTTAAAAAAAAATGAAAGGATCTATATTTATTTAAACATAAAATGGAGATCAAAGTCTAGCTCATGTAACATCCAATTAGATGTATGGTTAATTAATTGATTAACATAATGTGCATTGATTATCGCATAGTTGTTCTTTAAAGTAACAATACAAAGGGTATGTTTGACAGGACTTTTGAAAAGTCAAAAAAATTATTTATTAAATTAAGAAATTTCTTTCGAAATATATATTTTTATGATATTTTATCTGATTAGAAGAGTTTTTAGAATAATTTAACTTGAAGAAACAAAGAGTGAAAGATGCTAAACGGTCCCAAAACATGTCACATTTTTCTCCATAATATGTTGACATATTTTTCAACAAAATCAGTTACCCCTAATTAATTTAAACTACTCCAATTAATGGTCTGATTAATAAATTAGCACTAAATAGCAAAAATAAAGATAAAACCCTGAAATTTATAGCCAATCGCACGTGCGTCACACGCTATCTGCCATACACTTTCACGAGAAAATCATATCCCAGTCAATGGTCAACGGTGAATTAAAGTCCCTTTTCAATGAGGAGTTACGGTTGAATGGAGAAAGCAAGATTTGACTTAACTCAATACTCTACCGTGTTTGGTTCAACTTTATAGGACATAAAAATTAATGTGTTGGACATTAATTTGATTAAGGTAAATGGTATTAAAAATTGGAGGAACGCAATCTATAGTGAAAATACTCGGTAGTCACCTACGGTGACATACGTGTGGCGATTTGTAATTTGATACATTAAAGTTGTAATTTCTTAACTCGTGCATCAAATCACAAACCTTCATATGTATATTACTTAGGACAACTACTTAATTTTTATTGTGAATATCATTACTCTAAAAATTATTGATGAAATAAATTTTAGCATGAACCCATTGGTTTTCGTAGAACGGTGATTTTTTTACTTTTCGAGATTTTAAGCTCGTCTAGTTTTGTTAAAAAAAAATATTTTTTTATTAAATCTTGATAAAAAAATAATAGAATGTGTGACTGAAAAGTTAATGAAAATTATGAATATCATGAATTGTGCAGTTAAAATTAATTATTAACTTTAATTTTTATAACTTTTTAACTAAACCAAATATGAACTAAGTTTCTAGTTTTTAATTTATAATTAGATTGACTTTTAAATCATTTTTTGTTTTAAAAAAAATTATGAATGGTTTGATTTTAATAATATTGTGTCACTAGGTCGTCATGGAAACTCATCTTGAATTTAAAATTATTTTTTTAGTAGTTTGATACAACTTAAATTTTATGTACTTTTATTTAAATATTTTGTAATACCCACAACTATCATTAACATTATTATTAGGACTCTCGGTTTATAAATACTAAAAATCATATCAAAATTTTTAGCTTGTTTGGTATGATTATTTTTAGTACCAACGAGAAAAAAAAAATTAGGACGATGGCGGGCCAGGGCTTGGGTGACCCCTCCTGTCCCCTGCTCTCCCAGGGCACCATTTGGGATAGGTGTGGGAAGAAATTAAAATATACTGCTTTGTTTTCCTATTTACATATAAAAAATTGAAAAAAATGGAATATTTAATTAAGGTTTTGAGGAAACAAACAGGTCCTTAATGTCTCAGTTACAGAAGGCAGTATTTCACTGACTGTCCCCTGTTGGTTTAGCGAAAATGGGCGTGCAAATGCAAAAGGAAATCAAATATGAAAGCCATCAAATGATCCACCCAATTAATAGCTCTATCTCTGACACAACTTATAATTGAATATCTGCCTTGTATCTATACATCCTTAGACTGTATCTATATATTGTATTGCTCTGTAAACATCCCATTTCTCTGTTTCTTTTCTTCATCTGGACCTGAACTATACGCATAGCTCTAGAAATAGAGACGAGGGTTGAAGATGGCTGAGAAATGTGATGATTTAGGGTTGAGTTTAAGTTTGAGATGCCAAGAGAATGATAATCAGCCGCCGCCGCCGCCGCCACCACCACCACCACCGTTTCCGTTGAGTCTGTTTCAATCTCCTTTGGCTTTCATGCAGCCGCAGAATCAGAAGTCTTCAAGCATTGATCCGTTTCAATTATCTGCTGGTAAATCTTCCTTGGAATGGTTCATTAATTATTTTTACATTTTCATATATACTTTTTTAGTAAATCTGCTTATGCTAGATTTCCTTCAGATTATAAGTTAGTTTACAAAATCATATCTTGTGCATGTCAATTAAATCTAACTTTGTTTAAAAAATTAATCTGATATTTTAGATCGGCATGTTGAGGGTAGATCGTTTCTCCGGGGGATTGACATGAATAAACCGAAAACTGTAGCAGATCTTGAGGGAGAAGTGATGGTTTCATCTCCAATTAGTACAGTCTCAAGTTTGAGTGGGAAGAGGAGTGAAAGAGAAGAGAATGAGGCGGAGAGGGCCCCGAGTTCTATGGAGGTGGATGAGGACGGTGGCGACGCCACCGGGAGGAAGAAGCTTCGGCTGACTAAAGAACAAGGAGCGGTGCTTGAAGAGACTTTCAAGGAACAGAACACTCTCACACCGGTGAGTGGTATTTTCGAAACTTTTTTGGTGGGTCAAGGGTATTTTATTAATAGCTAGTGCTTTTCATGCTAATGTGTGCTCGTGGGTTTGCAGAAGCAAAAATTGACTTTGGCGAATCAGCTAAATTTGAGACCAAGACAAGTGGAGGTGTGGTTTCAGAACAGAAGGGCGAGGTTAGTCATTTTCTGGCTTTATCAAGGGTATTATTGTCATTCAATTAATGTTTGGTCGTGGCC
Source organism: Fraxinus cuspidata (assembly GCA_903798385.1). Taxonomy (NCBI): domain Eukaryota; kingdom Viridiplantae; phylum Streptophyta; class Magnoliopsida; order Lamiales; family Oleaceae; genus Fraxinus; species Fraxinus cuspidata. The sequence continues at coordinate 3,717 of CAIGRP010068509.1, forward strand.
CCCGATAATTGTACAAGAATAAGGGCCTCCTCAAGTGGAGTAGCGAAAAAGGATTCACGGCTTTCAATATTTATGTAGGATAGGATTATAAAGGCGAAAAAGTGTTCCCGATTCTTAATAATTATATAGGATTAGTAAGCGCAAACACGAAGAGGGTGGCGAAAAGATCTATGTGGACCCAACATTTGTCATAATAGGGGTTGATTAAGATCAAAATGTTTTGCATTATGTACCTGTAAAGAGGATTTGCATTTGAAATCCTAAAATACTATTAATCGAGGCTTTCAAATACCGTGGTCGCCTATCTTATATGGTAAATAGTATATAGGTACATCGAATAGCTCCTCCTCATCTACATTTTGTTGACTTCTGATAAATAGGTTACCAAAATGCCAGCTTTTATTACTTTATTAAAAGGTAGTTCACCATTAAAACGTGGTTGGTGACGCTTTATTGGTTTCCAAAAAAAAATTCAAAAATAGATGATGTCTTGGCAGATCGTTACAAAACAAACAATGTCATAGCAATTGATTGTGTAATTCATGCACGAGTGACGACCACTTTTGAAATGCCTAGTCTGTTGACATTATTGCTCAAAATCAATAAAATAGGTTGTGGAATGAAGAAAGGATTTGGAGTATGAGACCACATAGACATTTGTAGCCTGCGGTCGCATGAAGATATGCAGGGCGTATATGCCCTGCAAATGATTAACATATGCAACTGCGTATGTTTGTTTTATGTGGTCGCATAGATTTGTAAAATAGCCGTTAAGGCTATTTTTTGTTTGAATTCTTGGTGGCCTTTGGTGAAAAGTATGCAACTTTTCATGATTTTTTGGCACTATTTCGTGAGTGTTGATTGAAATTCATAAATACATGATAGATTATCACATTAATATATAATTTTCAAACAACTTGAGAACAAATCTTCATTCTAAAAGATAGAATTTATATTCTTTCTTTCATATTCGAATTACCTTCAAAGTGTTCTTGAAGTTTTGGTAGAAAACACTAAGTACTTAAGTATTTTTCTATTGCAAGGTTTGATTAATCGTACAAACCATTTGTCAATATCCCTTTAAGCATCAAATTTAATCCCTGAGGGAACAAATTTTGTTTAAGGATAATTGATTTCGTGTTTAAACCTCTATCTTTAATTTCGGTGTTCTTATATTTGTTCTTTGTTTCTTCTCCATCCCCTTTGTTTGGAAACATTTTCCAAACAATCTCAAACAATAAACTGCAATGGAAAACGAAATTACGATAACGATGATCAAATTGATGAATCTTGTCTGTCTAGATCGATTTGATGGGCTAAATTTCAAAGATGGCAAGACAAGTTGAAGTTTTTTTTTCATGGCGTTAAAGATCTTCTATATTCTTGATTCAAAATTGGCACCACTTGTAGATCCAAAGGGTGAAGATACCGAAGTGGTAAAGATTGAGAGACTAAAGCTTCAAAAGGATGAACTTATATGGTGCTGTCATATTCTTAACGCTCCATCCAACCGATCGTACGATCTCTACACAGATACATCATTTCTAAAATGCTTTGGAAAACAAGTAAAAAGTTCAAAGAAGAAGGTACAAAAAAATTCCTAATATCCAGGTATTTCAACTTCAAATTCCTTGATAGCATTCCCTTTCTTCCCCAAGTACATAAGTTACAAGTTCTTGTCAATAAGTTAAAGGCGGTCAAAATTGAAATCCTGGAATGTTTCCAAGTGGGAGCAATCATTGTGAAACTCTTGGGGACTTGGAAAGGATACTGAAAAAAATAATGCATAGTTCCAAAAATTATTCTTTGGAACAAGTGCAAAAACATCTTCGAATTGAAGAAAAATCGATGGCAAGAGGTAAGAATGACAAATTTTATGAAGGCACTTCAAAGGCCAATGTCATGGAGAAGACCGAACCTTCAAATAAATCCAACAACAGAATGCCTTCTAAAAACTTTGACAAATTTAAGAAGAAGTCCAAGAGAGATTGCTTTGTGTGTGGGAAACCTAGACATTATGCAGAGGAATGTCAATGTCAAAAGCAAAACAATTTCTAAGTATAAGTGAATTCCATCAAAGAAGACTATGGCCATCGTAAGTGAGATCAATGCAATCAAGGAAAAAGTTATTGGTTAGTGATATGATACATGTACAGTCTTTATTTAAGACCTATTATGAAGTGGATGTAGATCAAGAGATTCAAATGAGTAACAAAGTCTGTTCCAAAGTGGTTGATAAAAGAAAAGTAGAAATTATCTTCACTCCTTGGGAAACCGTTACTTTATAACAAATGTACTACATGTTCTTGAAATGAACACGAATTTAGTTAGTGGTAATCTCTTAGGAAAATCAGGCATAAAAGTGTTTATAAGTCCGATAAACTTGTATAATCCATAAATGATAAATTTGTTAGAAAATGCTATTCTAATGAAGGAATGGTCAAATTTTGTACTGTTGACAAAGTTATCAATAAAGTTGATTTTGTGTATATTGTTGATTCATTTACTTTATGATATGCTAGATTAGGTTACATAGGTAGTGTACTATGAAAAAAAAAATTAAAATGTGACTTAATATCATATAATGAAAATGATACGATAAATGTAAAATATGTGTAGAATCTAAAGATTAAGAAACCTCATCAAAATGTAAATATGACTTCTAATATTTTAGAATTAATTCACGCGAACATAAATAGATATTTTATTACCTTTATAGATGCTTACTCTAGATATATTTATGTTTATTTAAAAAAACATAAACATGAAACTTTTAATATGTTTAAAACATATAAAAATGAAGTTGAAATTCATTTAAGTAATAAAATAAAAACTCTAAGAAGCGATAGATGATGTGTATATTTTTCTAGTGATTCTAACTTGTATTGTGAATAATAAGGAATAATTTATCAATGTTTTGCATTTAAGACAGCTGAACAAAATGGTTTGACTAAAAGGAAAATATAACTTTAGTTAAAATGATAAATACCATGTTAACTTATACTAAGTTTCCATTTAACTTATGGGGTGGAGCATTATTGAATGCATGTAGGAACAAATAAAATCTTTCAAAATTTACAAAGGTTTCTCCTTATGAATTGTGGAAAGGAAGAAAACCTGACATTGGATACTTCAAAGTGTGGTGGTGTTTTGCATAATGTAAGAACACAAACCCTAATAGGATCAAGTTATGTTCAAGAGACATGAAATACGCCTTTGTTGGTTATGTTAGTAACAACAAATCATATATATTGTTAAATTTGGAAATCAAGCGATGTTAAGTTCTTTGAGAATTTAATATCCTCTGATAATGAATTAAGGGAAACTTATAATGAGATCTTTAACTCGAGTGGAGCACAAGATGAAACATCTTCTAAATATGTTCGTGAATCTAGTGAACCACGAAGAAACAAAAGAACTCGAATTGAGAATGTTAGGTTTTTTATTATGTAATTGTCAATTCTGTAAATAAAATGGACTTAATTGTAACTATTGTAAAAAGTCAAGGAGTAATGTGCAATTATATGAAAATATGTTTTTTAGGTCTAGGGTTCAAGTATGAAAAAAGAAGGAAAATACAGCGCGGATTTTCGTTAGACTATCGTCATAGATTGGCTCGAGCGTCAAAAACAAAACCTCAGTCGCTTGACTATCGTCCTTTTTTAGCTCGAGTAATAGCCCGTCGCTTAACTGTCTCTGAACCCTCGCTTGAGCAACAGTGTTGTCCTAAAATTTTTTATTTCACGATTTAAAGGCTTTTTCCTCGACCAATTACTTTCCTAACCTACCCATAAATACCAAAACACATCTGAACGTAAAAAACAAGATTGATCCTTGTGAGAGCTTCATCAGAGAGAATTCCTACATATTTATTCTTTCAACCTTCGCCCTGTCTTAGCTTGAGTGACAGCATGTTGCTCGACTGTCGTTGAGCCCTCGCTCGAGCGACAGCGTTGTCCGAAAAAGTTTTTTGCGATTTAAAGGCCTTTTTCCCTGCCCATTACTTTCATAAACTACATATAAATACCAAAACACATCTGAACGTAAAAAACAAGGTTGATCATTGTGAGAGCTTCATTAGATAGAATTCCTACATATTTCTTCTTTCAACCTTCGCCCTGTGAGTTTGTTTTGATGAGGAAAACTTCACTTTCATAATCCAAATACCAAACAGTTCTTTCCTTCGCACCTGTCAAAGTTGCTGAAGTTCGAGGGAAGTTGACTGGAGTTCCAGTCGGTGAAGAATTGGGTGTTCTTCGTGATTTACTGGAGATAGACGATTCCACAAGGTTAGAAGTGTTGTAGGGTAGCAGATTCCAAGAGAGCTTTGAAAATTGCAGCTAAGGATTGGTGCAGGGGAGCACAGTTTCCAGGAGAGCTGTAAGAACTTCAGTCCGGAGATCAGATAGTATGTGTCGTAATGTGTCGTCGTCTAATCTGGTAGAATGTACGTGTTTGTATCGTTTATAGTGGATTGATTGGCAAAGTGACAGAAGTTTTTCCCAACTGGGTTTCTCTGTGATCATACCGTGTGGTTTTACTGCTTTCTTTATTGATTGTATTAACTGCGGTATTTAAACATATATTAATTTGACTTGCTTGCTTCATCATCTAGAGATAATTAATTGGTGATATGTTGCTAATTAATTAATTATTTTAATTTCGCATAATATACCTATTTACCCCCCTATGTATTGTTGGGGTCGAACTACGTAATTTTCAGAGAAGTCTTTAAGACTGGATGACTCTCAACTTATTTCGTTTTATATAGTAGAAGGAAATGAAAAGAATGTTGTAAGAACAATTTATTTCATTCTACAAGTGGAGACCGATCCTAAAACTTATAGAGAAGCTATGGCTTCTCGTGATAGTATCTTTTGGAAAGATGTAATTAAAGACGAAATGAATTCAATTATGTCAAATTAAACATGAGACCAGTCGATTTACCACGCAGATCCAAACTTATTAAATGTAAATGGGTGTTTAGGAGAAAATACAATGTTGATGGTTCTTTTAATACCTTTAAAATTAGATTAGTAGCTAAATGGTATCGACAAAAGAAAGATATATATTATTTTGATACCTATGCACCGGTAGCTAAAATAACTTCAATTAGAATTTTATTCGCAATAGTTTCGATACATGACTTGCATGTTCATCAAATGGACGTCAAGACAATATTCTTAAATGGGGATCTCAATGATGAGCTTTATATGGAACAACTCAAGGGTTTGCTCTACCCGAAAATGAACATAAGGTGTGCAAATCAGTGAAATTGTTATACGGTTTAAAGTAAGTACCTAAGAAATGACATGAGAAATTTGACTTAGCTATTAATTCATTTGGTTTCATAAATAATAATGTAGATAAATGTTTATATTCTAAAGAGCGTGATGAATATATAATATTTATTTGCTTGTATGTTGATAACATGCTGATTATGAGTAATCATATAGATGAAATCAAAGAAATGAAGAGGTTTCTATGTTCCACATTCAAGATGAAAGATCTTGGACAAATAGATTCCATATTGGGTATCAAAACTACAAAAAACTAGTGGGATTTTTACTTAAGTCAATCACATTATATTGAGAATCTGATTAAAAGTTCAAACAATTGAACATAAAAGAATTAAATACCTCTCTGAATCCAAGTTTAAAATTTATAAAGAATGATGGAAGAGAAATTGCTCAATTGAAGTATGCAAGTGCTATAAAGAGTCTAATGTATGTAGCTCAATGTATAAGACCGGACATAGCATTTGCAATTAATAAACTTTGTAGGTTTACTAGTAATCCGAGTAGCCATTGGAAAAGTTCTTAGCTATTCTAAATTCCAGACTATATTAGAAGGATTTATTGATGCTAGTTGGATATCTAGTACGTGTGAAAGTAAATCTACTTCGAGTTGGGTGTTTACTCTTGGAGGAAGTGCTGATTCTTGAAAATCAAAGAAACAAACACGTATTACACACTCAACTACGGAATATGAATTTGTAGTATTATTAATTACCGGGAAACTGGGTGGCTTAAGGATCTTCTTTATGAGATACCTTTGAGACCGAAAAATATATCTTCGATATCTATCATGTGTGATAGTCAAGCCACATTAACAAAGGCATACAATGAAAAATCTAAACATATGAGTATAAGGCATAACTATATAAAGAAATTAATCAATAGTGGAATAATTTCCATAAATTATGTTAAGTTAATTGAGAATCTAGCCGATCCCTTAACTAAACTTCGAAGTAGAGATTTTGTAATATCTACTTCGAGTAGGATGGTGTTGAAACTCTTAAAATAGAAGATTCATCAATGATGGCAATCCTACATGTCATTATTTAACAAGTAATTCATGAGTTCAAAGGGTAACAAGTCATTCGACATGTGAATAGTTTCAACATTATAGAATCCACGATAACTTATCATAATAATATAATGTTAGTTGTTACTTAAATGAGAGTTGACCTTTAAGATCTTAATGAAATTCAGCACTAAAGTACAAATATTTCCAAAAATAATAAAGATACTGGAAGAATTTCACCTAGATGAACTTCAAGGTGGTGCCCGGCCTCAATAGAGAGTTGGAGTTTCTCTCTTAAAAATTCGTTGAATAGGATGAGCACAAGACCATATTAGCGCTAAGCGAGATTGAAGAACTTCAGAACCCGTGATACTTGCGTTTGCGTTCTTATCAGTATTGTTACAAGGAATGATTGGTTCAAAGCATTCTTGCTACCTTTAATTTTGACTTTATTTTGTTTGATTTGCACTATGGTTAGATTCAAATTGAAAGATATTTAATCTTTACACATAAGTATTGTATATTTTGAATATGAAATTTTATTGAATATTGAACAAGTGGGGGATTGTTAAAATTATTGTTCAAAATCAATAAAATAGGATTTGGAATGAAGAAATAATTTGGAGGCCAAAACTTTGGCCTATGCGACCACGTGTCTTTGTGGTCTGCAGTCGCATGGGGATATATAGGGTTATATGCCCTGCAACTTATTAACTTATGCGACTATATATGTTTGTTTTATGCGGTCGCATAGAACTATAAAATAACTGTAAAGGCTGTTTTTTCTTTAAATTTTTGGTGGCTTTTGGTGAAAAGTTTGCAACTTTTCATAGTTTTTTGGCACTATTTTGTGGGTGTTGATTGAAATTTATAAATACATGATATATTATCACATCAATATATAACTTTCAAACAACTTGAGATCAAATCTTCATTCTAAAAGATAGAATTTATATTCTTTCTATTACAAGGCTTGAATAATCCTATAAACCATTTGCCAATATCCTTGAAGTATCAAATTCAATCCGAGAGGGGATAAATATTGTTTGAGGACAACAGATTTCGTGTTTAAACCTTCATCTTCAATTTCGGTGTTCTTATATTTGTTATTTGTTTCTTCTCCATCCCCCCTGTTTGGAAACAGTTTTCCAACATAGTCGTTTTACTGGTCACCAGGTCTAAGTACTACGACTTGCCCTGCATTAGATGTCGAAGAAATGGTCAATGCTTTCATTAGTAAACAAAGTGATTTGAGCTGTTGTTCATGATAATTTTCAAAAATGTACTAAATTGCATGTTTGGTCTCAAGCATAGAAACATATGCACACCCGAGGCTTATCCGGTACAACTATGTTTGCCTAAATCATTAATTGCATTCAATCTGACTAACATCAACTGAAAATTGTATGTTTTGTCGAGACGGGGAAATATATACGCATTTTCTTTGTAATGTTCTTGAGTGATTATTGGAAGACATTCAATTTGAAAATGATGCAGGACAAAGTTGAAGCAAACAGAGGTAGATTGTGAGTATCTAAGGCGTTGCTGCGAAAATCTGACAGAGGAAAACAGGCGATTGACGAAGGAGGTAAACGAGCTGAGAGCACTGAAGCTTTCCCCACAGTTTTACATGAATATGTCCCCTCCTACTACCCTTACCATGTGTCCTCAGTGTGAGCGAGTGGCTGTCTCGTCCGCATCTTCAGCAACTCGCCAATGCAATCCAGCAGCAGCTCACCACCAACGACCAATTCCCATGACCTCGTTGGCTGCCATGATTCCATCTCAACCACTTGATGCCAACATCCACAATGCCTAACTTCAGCTAGAAGGATTTCACTATCTCGGGATGATAAAGTTTTGCCACCGAAAAGAGTGACCGAGGGGCAGTGGAGGAAGGCTGCTGTTGATTCGGAGCAATCAAACCTTGTAGAAGATAGTCTGGTAGAGAGGACAGTAGTGTTTATAGATTGGGGTAGGAGATGGATAGAACTATGGGAAAATCTGTGTTATGTTTTTTTTTTTTGTTTCGTCTTTGAACATGTTAAGACAAATGTAGTTTTTTATTGTGGAGATCAAGGTTACATTGCTGAAAGTTACTGGCAGCTTATGAATAACTTAGAATTATGGTAGTTTATTTAAGATGAATCAGAGTTGCTTCATTTTTGGATAAATTCTTGCACATAACTGTCCCATTTTGGATCGGATCCGTGAAGGGTCTTGTGGATCGGATCGTAAATAAATATTGCTTTTAAACGAATAAAAATTGAAGTTCTAACAACAAATTAACAACTACAAGTCAAATAACTAGCTTAAAATATACAATAAAAAGTGAGCAAAAGGGGTTTTTCTAGTACCTTATAAATAATCTACAAGAAAATTGTCAACGAACAACTAAAATGATTAGAACTCAACTCTATGAAATTAAAAGTGGAGAACTTTGACGAAAAATTAGGAAGCAATTGAAACTCTATATTATAACTTATAAGAAGAAATTATAACTTACAAGCCATAACTCGATACCTGTCACAAAAACTGAAAACTTATCTTTTTTTCTCTATAGCTGAGAACTAATATTTCAAATTAGTGGAGATTGAAAGTAAATTTTTTGATTTAGGCTTAATTAAAAGAAACTTAAAATTGAAACATAGTATAAGCCAGTCTAATTGCTTTGTTACAAAACCAGAACCGGTCGATTCTCAGCTAGTTTGGTTCTAGCCTTAACGTGGAACTGAACAAGTTTATATGTAAAATCCCAATTCAGAATCTGGTTGGTCTGGTTTTCAAGAAACTTGGATCGAACCATTATGTGTCCACCCCTACATGTGACGATCTGTGCACAATCTGTTAACTCATAAGCATTGTCCACTTTAGAAAAGTCTGTGTTCATCTTACCTTTCACGAATATCTATACCGTTCCTTAGGATTTGAATCATTGACTTATATCTTATGATAGACTTAAGACTTAAACTTCGTAACTGATAGCACTTTAGTGCCCATACCTGAGAGATTATTTTATGTATGTATTTTTTCAAGTCTTACAATTTTCTGTGACACAATATCTCTAATGAAATGTAGTCTAACATCAATGTGCTTGGTACGTTCGTGAAAAAATGATTTTTGCATAAATATATAGAATATTGACTATCAGAATACACTACCATATAATCATTTAAAATAAAAAGTTCATGAAGTAGGGCTCCAAGCCATAAAACTTCTTTAATAGCTTCAATGATAGCAATGTATTCAGATTCTGTCGTGAATAGTGCAACTATGTGTTGTAATTATGATTTCCAATTAACACAAGAGTTAGACAAGATAAACACATGAGAAGATGTATATTTTTTGTTATCTCTATCCCCAACATAGTCCACATCTATAAAACCTTTCAATTTCACACATTTTCTATTAACACCAGATTTTAGACCTACATCACTAGTCCTCTTTAAGTACCTTAACATCCATTTTAAAGCTTGTTAATGATCAGGACCAGGATTAGACATGTATCTATTAAGAGTACTAACAACAAAAGCTAAATCTAGTCTAGTGCAGACTATCAAATACATAACATATCCAATCACATTAGAGTATGGAATTCTACTCATGTATTTTATTTCTTTTTCATTACGGGGAATCTGATTTTTAGATAATGCAAAATGATTAGCTAAAGATAATGTAATAGGTTTGCAATCATGCATGTCAAATTTTTTCAACACTTTTGAAACATAAGAGGATTGATGCACAAAAAAAAAAAAATAAAAAAAAAAATAAAAATAAAATTGACCTATCTCTCTTAATCTCTATACCTAGGATCCTTTTAGCATTTCCTAGATCTTTCATGTCAAATTCACCATTAAAATTTATTTTTATATTACTTATCCACTTAGATGTTGAACCAACTAACTCTTTCAATTTTCATACCTAGGATTCTTTTAGTCCTTCCTAGATCTTTCATGTCAAATTCAATATTCAAATTTGTTTTTTATATTACTTATCCACTTAGGTGATGAACCAACTAAGATCATATTATTTACATATAGCAATAAAAAACACAGTCATTATTAGCATTATCACGTTGAAAATATAGGCAATGATCAAACTTATCCCATTGAAACCCTATGGATAATACAAAAGAATCAAATCTTTTATACTACTGTCTAGGTGATTATTTTAGACCATATAAAGATCTTTT
>CAIGRP010068512.1:421-24843 GCA_903798385.1 Fraxinus cuspidata
CCCCCCCAACCACGACATATCGCTGAAGATCCATTCGACAAAAAAAAAAGAAGAAGACAACGATGTTTCGGTTTCGCCCACTAAAGATCGTGAAAGTTTGCAACAAAATGTTGTTGAAAAGCTCTAGATTAACTCGAAGGACTGTCTTCAAGATTCATTGGATGATGATGCATAGTCTTTGTGCTTAATCATGCCAGAATCAACAAGAATTGGGATTTCTACTGAAAGCCACGGTGCTTAATCACCCAACTTTTTTTTGCTGGACTTCATCCATGGTGGAGGCTGGGATGGGGACAAGGGGTAGGATGGGGGAAGAAGGAGAAGAAAGTTTAAGTTTTTCATTGTCCTTTTCCTTTTTTGATTTTTAAAATTTTTTGAATTGTATTTTATATTGTAATATTATAAAGTTACAATTTTACCCTGATTTAATTGGTCAAAAATGGTCACACTTTAATTTTTTGGGTCAACCGACAGCATCTTTGACGAAATCCATCCAAAAAGGTCTCACGTGCAATGTTTGAAAATGTTAGGAGTGACGGCTTCAACAAATCAAATGTTTGAAAAAAGTCTACTAGTGTTTCAAATGTTTGAAGTTTTTGCTGCAATTATCCCTTATATATATGTAATTACTGGAAATCCTAATTTTATATTAATTGGAAACAGTCCGTTAATTGAATACAATCCATTAATCGTTTAAGTGTTATTGGAGATAGCTCATTAATTGTGTACACCCTAATTTTGAATTCATTTGAATCATTTCTCCTTCACTCCTTTTCAATTTACACAACATTGTAGCACGTTGACACTGCATTTCATCACGTCAGTAGATGAGACTATTTTAAAATCGAGAAATAAAATTAGTCAATCACTTAAAAAACTTTTAAATTATTTTTTCACCTTAATTATTTGTTCTCTTCACAGAGGAAAATTCAATAAATATTCATGGAATCTTAAACGGTTAATAGTTGCCTGTAAAAGTGGATGTAAAATTTTTGCATAATTTGTCTTTTATTGTGGGGGAATGTCGTCAAAACTGCTGCAATTAATTTAATGAATCATTGTTATTACTTATTAAACAATATTTTGTATGGGAATAAAAACTAATTTGTGTATTCAAATTATGATTATATTTTTTTTTTTTTTGTTAGTTGTGGTCTTGATGATTGATAAGTTGAATTTGCTGAATATTTGATATTTATTTTTCTATTTAGGTATATATTACTAACTTAAGTTTTTTAAAAATGAATAAATAAACAAACCAAACCAAACTAGAACCGAAATGGTTCAGTTCTATATCTTAATAAAAAAATCATTTGGTGTCATTATCAAAAAAGTCATTGGTTCATGATTTGATTCTTTTCTCTTTGAACTAAAATCAAATTGAACCATGTCCATCCCTAACTTCAAATCTGAATTTTTATCATCATTCTTAACATACATAATAGCTATCTATCTCAAGGCACGTAGATGTGTATGAAAACAATAACAATAATGCTAAATGTACATTCATTCTTTTATATCAACTTTTAAATCCCATTTGTTTCATAAAATTGTAGAGGGATTTTTTTTTTAAATATCATATAGTGTGTTGCCACGCAACACAATGTAAACAATGATATATATGTAGCATGATTGAAACAATAAATACGAATCATCTTATTTTTAATTATTTGTAAGAATTACAATCGACGAGAATGATTAATTTATTTTATAGAATCATTTAGCAAAGAATTAAGTCCTTGTTTGACACACATTCTCTAAAAATAGATTCTTTCAAAACTCATTTTCAACCACATATTTTTCAATAAAAAATATTTTTCATCACATCAATAACTTTTTCTTATATTTTAACCACATATTTTCTATCATATCACTATTTAAGATACATTATTTTCTCAACAATATCCATCAAACACACCTTTGTAATAACTAATAATCCAACGTTCTCTAGTTTTATTTAAATGAGCAATTAATCCAATATTCTCTAGTGATTGACATGAATTAATGAATATGCTAATTCACCCCCATAGAAGAATATTGAAATAAGCTAACTTCCAGGTGAATTAGTATAGCGTGTGTTTTAGCTCCAACGGCGGAATGCCTTAAAATTCATTTATAATAAATTTCAAAAAGAATAGTAATGTACATACTGTTGTGAAAAGAGATAAATATAAGAGAGAATAAAAATCAATAAACGTGTGTATTATAATGAAAATCAAAACCCTATATTTATAGGACAAGATTAGAGATACATATGGTAATAATCCTTAGGGTTGCATGGGTACAATTGTCATTCACTAATAACTTATCATTTACAACACTCCCACTTGAATGACACATTATAAAATATATGTTTCGTTAAAACCTCGTTTGATAAAAACTAAACGTGACAAAAAAACAAACGAAGGAAAAAAAGTACACTTATTTTGGAGTATTAAAGATAAATGTTGTTTCATTAAAACCTTGCTAGGAAAATCGAGTAGGATAAAACCTAAGCGAAGGAAAAAGAGTACAGCTACTCCCCCTGATATTGATCATTGAAAATATTTGAGGTGACGCATTTCAACCTTGTGAACCAATTTCTTGAATGTAGATGTTGGCGATGATTCTGTAAATAAATCTGTCACATTGTCACTTTAGCGAATTTGTTGAATATCGATGTCGCCATTTTTTTGAAGCTCATGTGTATGAAAGAATTTTGAAAAAATATGCTTCGTCCTGTCACCTTCGATATAACCTCCTTTCAGTTGTACAATACAATCATCATTGTCTTCATACAAAATTGTTGGACTTTCTTTTGTTGAAATTAATCTGTATGATGCTTAGATATGATGGGTTATGTTCCTCAATCATACACATTCTCGGCCTGCTTCATGAATTGCAATAATTTCAGAATGATTTGAGGATGTAATTGTCAATGATTGCTTTACAGATCTCCCTAATATAGCTGTACATCCACGTGTAAACACGTATCCAATTTGTGATTTAGCTTTATATAGGTCAGAGAGATAACCTGCATCTACATATCACGCTAAAGCATATCCCGACTTTTGAGAATAAAATAATCTCAAATCAATAGCACCATTTAGGTAACGAAAAAATATGTTTTAACACAATTCCAGTGTCTTTGTGTTGGTGTAGAACTATATCTTGCAATGAGACTTATAGCAAAGACTACGTCAATTCGAGTACAGTTTACAATATAAGTTAATGCTCCAATTGCACTGAGATATGGTACTTCAGGACCAAGAATCTTTTCTCCATCCTCAATTGGACGAAAATGATCTTTTTTCATATCAAGAGATCAAACAACAATCTTCAAGTGGACGAAAATGATCTTTTTTTACATCAAATGATCGAACAACCATAGGTGATGCCAATTGATTTGCATTATCCATAGAAAATCGTTTTAAGAATTTTTCTATATATGTAGATTGATGAACAAATAATCCTTTTGGAAAATGTTCAATTTGCAACTTGAGATAAAATTTGATTTTTCTCAAATCTTTCATCTCAAATTCATTTTTCAAATAATTTGCAGTTTTGTTGAGCTCTTCGGAAGTTTCAATTAAATTTAAGTAATCAATATAAACTGCCACGATTGCAAATCCAACATTTGCTTTCTTTATGAAAACACATGGGCAGACATAACACTCCTTCAACAAATATTCTCTAAGACGATTATACCGCATGAGTCTGAAATCCATATAATGATCTTTGCAATTTAATTGAGAACATAGTTCTCGAGCGTGTTTAATTTGTTTCTCACACTTTAAATCTTTCGGGAACTTTCATATATATGTCATTATCAAGTGAACTATACCAATAGGCAGTCACTACTTCCATAAGGCGCATATATAACATTTGTGACACGGTTAAAGTAATTAAGAATCTAAAAGTGATGGTGTCCATTACAGGATAATATGTTTCCTCATAATCAATTCCTAGTTTTTGTGAGAAACCTTAAGTTACGAGTCGGGCTTTATATCTTATAATTTCATTATTTTCATTTCTCTTTCGTACAAATGTATCCAACTAGGATTACATTTTCAGGTGTTCGAACTACAGGTTCGAACACCTTCCGTTTCTCTAAGGAATTCAATTATATATGTATGGTTTCTTGCCATTTTGGCTAATTATTTCTATTTTGACAGTTTTTAACATACAGTGGTTCAGAATCCTCATTTTGCATAATATCAAGAGACACGTTAAAAAAAAAATTATCTATAATAATATTATTTCGCTCCCATAATTTATGAGATAACATATAATTTATTTGAATCTCATTATTTCTGACACGTGTGATTCTTCAGGAACCATATTTTCAATATTTGATTGATCAATTTTCTCTAATGTTACTTCTTCTGGAGTTTTTGGTTGGTTTTTTTCTTCTACTTTTCTTTTTCGATGTACATAGTCTTTTGAACCAATTGGTGGACCACACTTCTAGCATATTTGAGATTCATTTGCTATATCAAATTGTCGTGGAGGAACATCAATTTTTGCTGGAATATTTTCTGCTGGTATATATTACCTTATCACTTTTCTTGTGTTAACAAATACATCTGGTAATAGATTTGCAACTCTTTGCAAATGAATGATTTTTTTCAACATCTTGCTCATATTGATTACTGTGGGGAAGAAAGTGAGATAGAGTTGTTTCATTCCAAGAAATATTACCTTGTTTATCAGGATGTAGTTTTTCCCTCCCAAAATTGGGAAAGTCATTTTATCAAAATAACAATCTGCAAAACGTGCAATAAATAAATCACTTGTTAAAAGTTCAAGATACCTAATAATAGATGGTGAATCAAAACCCACATAAATTTTAAATCTTCGTTGGGGACCCATTTAAGTACTTTGTGTGGGTGAAATAGGGACTTGAATAGGACAACCAAAAACCCGGAGGTGAAAAATATTAGGTTCATGACAAAATGCTAGTTGCAAAGATGAATATTGATAATATGCAATTAGTCTAATACGAACCAATAACGCAGTATGTAATACGACATTACCCTAAACAGAAGTTGAGAGTTTTGTTTTCATGAGTAATGGTCTGGCAATAAGTTGTAGACGTTTAATAAATGACTTCGCTAAGCCATTTTGTGTATGGACATGCGCAACTGAATGTTCAATAACAATCTCAATTGACATATAATAATCATTAAATACTTGCGATCTAAATTCACCAATATTGTCAAGATGAATAGTTTTGATTGAGTAATCGGGGAATTGCGCTTGTAATTTTATGATTTAAGTAAATAGTCTAGCAAAAGCTACATTCCAAGTGGAAAGAAGGCAAACATGTGATCATCTAGTAGAAAAATCAATTAATGCCATAAAATAACGAAAATAGTCCACATGATGGATGTATTAGCCCACATATATCTCCATAAACTTTTTTTCAAGAAAGTTGGAAATTCAATATTGATATTTATAGTCGAAGGTCTAATGACCAACTTGCGTTGCGAACAAACCACACATGGATAATCATTAGGTAAAAGAATATTCTAGTTCTTTAAAGGATGATCGTGTGAGTTATTTATTCTTCGACACATCATTATAGCTCTTGAATTTCCAAGTCGATCATGCCAAAGTATAAAATTTTTTGGATCAACGACTTTTTGGTTCGTGATAATATTTGATTCAGCAATTTTTATAATCTGGTTCGTGATAATATTTGATTAAATCATTTTTATAAATATATAATACATGACAGATGGGAGTGTGTGAAGTTTTTCTTTTATCTACTTTTGGCCGATACAAAAGAAGTTTTATAAAAATATTTAATATTACTTTCTTGTATCTCAATATGATATCTATTGCAATGAATATTTTTAAACCAAACAAATTTCTTTTGGATTTGCTAGAATAAATTGTATCGTCATTATATAATTTTGTATTATTTGATAAAATAATACAAGCTCTTCCGGAGCTTTCAACAATATTCGATACACCTGATATCTTATTAACATAATTTTTTGCAAATATTATGTCCAAAAAAGACTTTTTGTCTTGAAGAATAGTGTGCATATTTGCACTATCGACTAAACAGATATCTCGACAATTCATCTATAATTTGTGATGTTTACAATTTGAGCAATTTCACAATAAAGCACAAAGAAATACAATTAATTTCGAAAAATATGATTAAACATCAAGTAGTCAATATCAACATGACACAAGTTACACGTTTTCCTTTAGGGATAACCACTAATTTAAAATAATATATTTTTTGAAACATGTACTAATATTTTTTCTTCAAGAACAATATATCAATATTTTTTTTGAATATTAAAAATTATAATTCATGCTCTTCAAGAGCAAGTAATATTCTTTTGAAATATTAATTATAATGATGTGTTACTTCAAAAGCAACAACATGATAAATTATTAATTTAAATTTTATGGAAAACCATCTACAAATATTTAATTACCATTTGATACGAATTCATATAGAAAAGTTAATTACCAAAAATGTAATAGTAAAAAATCTTCCAACATGGAAATGAATTGACTTCATATATAGACATGCAAAGGAGATGAAGTAATCTTTATGCATATAATGAACTAAGCAATACATACAATTAATAAACCAATTATATACATGAATTGGATACGTGAATTGATGGAAAAAATTCAAGCCACCAAATTAATTTTAGATGACTATGCTTTAAAAAAATTACTACCTTCACTAAACTTCGAAAATTTAAACTATCGTGCTAATAATGGATTGTGAAAGAGTGAAAAAAAAAGAGATAATAAAAATCAATAGACTTATGCATATTATAACGAGGACCGAAGTCATATATTTACATGGAAGAATTAGGAATATATATGCAGGAGCACAATTATCATTCACAAATAACTTAACATTTACAACACATACATATATTTAAGAATTTTAACTAACATTTTCTTTAAAAAAGAAAAAGGATTCAGATGTGCTGGAATTAGAGCCTGCATGGGTTCAATGTTTTCGTACCATAATTTCTTGGGAGACGGTCTTTAAATAACTATATTTTATCTTTTAAAATTTAAATTTTAGTGCATATTTACCATTGATTTAGATCTAAAGAATAGTTTACTTCCCATTCTATACATAAAAACCACTTGAATCTCTATTTTCTTTTATATTAATCGGATCTCCTTCAACCATTGGCGGACAGCAAATTTCATAAAAAAATTAACAGACTTCCTATAAAATCTATTATAAATATTGAAGTTCCACCAGTTAAAAAAGACACAATTTTATCAGACAAGCACATAATAATCCCCACAAAGATTGTTTTCCTCGTGTGTGTCCATATATATATATATATATATATATATATATATTGTACGAGAGCAAGAGCAAATATTCTTTAAACCTCCAAATTGTCAAGTGCTAATTATTACCTCAAACCGAAATACCATTATGGGAGTAGCATGCGGCCTAAACCTTTAATTAAGTAAAAAAATGAACGTTGTTCAAAAGAAAAATGACATCTGAAGAGTCGGAGAGTTAAACACTACATCTTTCTAGCCCTATACTACCACCCTCATCTCTCCATCCCCTTCCCTCTTTCCGCCCAGCACCCTCCCTGTCACTAGTCCACTTCATTTCAGTGGTAGTAACACAAGGAGCACACAACTATTGTCCACTTCAGTTAAATAGGGAGCAACACAAGGAGCACTGGAATAGCTCAAATATTGTCCATTGGCCCTTCATTAAAACTAGGAGATACCATGAAAAGAATCACACGAGTTTATGTCCCAGAATATGTAGGCATAACTATTGGTCAACATACGTTACTTCCCTCAGCTTGCAAGAAGAGTATATGCATCAAAAAGGTGAGCTCAGGATGTGTGGAACTACAAATTCATCATTACAAAATCCTTCTGCATGTAATAAAGTACCTTTAGCTAGTCAGTCAGCATACCTAATCTTAATGGTCATTCGCACATCTCTTGGCAATTAAAAGGTCACCAGGATCTAGAATCACAAGATGCAGCCAGAATAAATCTACAATACGAATTCTGATGCCCTGAATTGCTATCATGCTAAAAAACCTAAAACATGCAGGTGGACTTCAGAACTTGGCAGCGAAGAACCTTTTAACGATCTTGAAGGATGAAAAAACCCCCACATAACCCTCTAATCAACACGTTTGTAATGGTATACTCAAGGTTATGGTATCTGGGGTATATGCTCCAACATTTTGAGTCAATTTTTTGGAATACAGGAGACAATTTTGAAGATCTAATTACACTTTCCTTCACCTTACCCCACACCCCCTCCCTCCAAACTTCTATCAACTCTCACGGTAGAGAAGAGCTTTCATCATCTCAAATCTATAGAAGTACAATCAACACAAACAAAACAACTATTATCATTATCACAAACTAATGACCCACAGAAAATGCGTAAATAAAAGTTGACAGAGTTAGACATGCACGGTATTTCTTCAAATAATGAACCATAGAAAAAACAGAAAAGAAAAAATCCAGATTACTCAATAATAATTTCGAGAAACAGGCACCTGTCTGCCTCTAACATGGTAGCTATACTAGTCTATCAAGACATGAACTTAAGTAAGAATTGGAGTAAATGAGATTTAACAAACAATAAAAAAGGAGCATTCCAACTAATTTCAGCCCCTGTCTGTCAATATTAAAATGCAAGCTCAAGTATCAAAACAAAATTAACGTCAATTAAGGATCCAAAAGACAAAAACGCTTCAAATGATGTTCTACAAAATTCAATTGTTCTCAATAAAAAGTACAATAAACAGTACCCTCCAAATCTGAATTTTGAAAGACCTCAAGCAGAAGCAGCTGCTCCCTTCTTCCTGGGTGCAGCTTGAGTGCCTAAACCAACCATCAAAATTTCAAATTGATTACAAAACACAAAATTACAGACTTCAAAAAATCAAATCATAAACTATCAAGCTTATACCTTCTCTGAAGTTGGTCTTGAATCTGCGTGGCACGTGACGGAGGTACCTCATGCGTCCAGTTCCAGTAGTCTTTCTCCTTATGGCCTTCACACTCCAGTTGTCTGAAATATCATCTCATCATGTCATACAAAAATTAAATCAACAAAAAAGTCAAATATTTAAAAAAAAATTTGAGAATTGTAAAATGGCATACGTACATGTCCTCTTGCGGGCAGCAGGATAAGCACAGGCAGAGCAGCGGCTCTTCTGAATGTGGAAGCTCCGGCGGCCGCACCTCACACACAGCGTGTGTGTCTTGTTTCTCCTCTTACCAAAGCTCCCTGTTCCCTTCCCCTACACACACACATACACAAATGCAAGCATTCAGGCAAATGAACATAGATAAGATGAGGATTACATATAGACATACATATAGATGTAGGGAGAAAATTGGCTTACCATGGCTGCGAAGTTGCAAAAACCCTAGTTTCGGCGGCTGAGCTTCGAAATGAGAAAAATGGGTGCGGCTTCGAAAGAATGACTCTATATGAAGAATAAAATGGCAGTGTACATGGGCTTTAGGGTTGGGCTTGCGCATAGGCTCAGTCCAGTCAAGAACCCAGAAGGGCGGGTACCAAGTGCTGGGTATATTTTGGAAAATTAGGCCCAATGCCCTCTTAAACTAACTAAATTGAATAATACCCTTTTAAAACTAATTAAATCCTTCAACCGTAATTAATAGGTCCTAAACCTAAAATCCAATCTTCATTTAGTACAAACCCTCTCCTCAACGTAAAAATGCTTTCCTCTCCTCACGATTATTCTCTGTCCATTTTCCCCCACTTTCGTCTCTCTCCATCGCCACCACTTTCGTCTTCGTCTATTTCCGTAGCTTTCATCTATCTATTGTCTTCTCATTCTCCTATTCGTGGATACTATAAAAAACTTTGAATCACAATAACAATAGCCCCAAATTGTTTGGATCTAAATCACTGATTTCATCTCGTGCTCATCATTTTTCCGTCTTATCCTTCTTCTATTAGAGGATATCACTGTAAAAACCTCATATCACTAATAGCATAAACCTTAGTTATTTCGATCCAAAATCAAAAACTCGAATTCCGATCTTAACTTCTTCACTCCGAAACCTGACTTATATTTTCTACAATGGTTAGAGAAAGTAATTTGAAGAGGAAAGCAAAGGTTGATGATGAACCTTTTTCCAAAAAAAAAAAGAATTTCTCTAACAACTTATAAACCCGAGGTAGCCAATAATTTCTGGGTTTGTGGTATTGTACATGTTTATCAAGGAAAAAGCCCTTGTAAATAAAGGGAAAGTATCTCTCTCAACAAAGTGTGAATATTATGGTTTAGATTTTGACGAGTTATTGAAGCATTGTGTGCATTGGACATCGTGTTGTGGAATTAGGATGCAAAACTACTTATTTCTCATCTCCAATTTGTGTTATATCATATCATGTTGACTGCTCAATTACAATGTCATTTATGTTTGTTAAATATATCCTAAGACTGACTGGTGTCATTTTGTTAGTGGTAAGGCCTTGTTGAAAATTGGAAAGAAGACAACTATGGCTATAATGAATTTTGAACTGTAAATTGTTTATGGATCATATACAGTGTCATTTAACTTCAGATTGCTGAAATAAGGATCAAATTTAGCTGTTATTATTTGAACTTGATGTTGCAAGTGATGAAGCTCTTGGACTTTCATTACTGATATGTCTTGTTTCTAGTGAAAGAAGTTGTTAAGCAACGGATTGATAAAGGCAGATTGTTGAATGATAATGGCATCTACATTTTAGGGACTAAAATGTAAAAATGTTTGCGCGTTAACTAAGGCTATGTACTAGTTATTTGAAGTATATATATGAGTTTCTGCCTTTACAGATTTATCCTGCACCTAATGTAAGGAGTAAGAAGGACGTCAAAATGAGTTGGGTTGCATAGTGCTTGAGCGCCCATTATGTTTAGTTTTTTAGTTTTTGTAATTTAATAAACTTCACATGTCATGTTATGGGGGATTGTTATTGCTGTAATAGACTCCAAATATGAGTTGGCACTCATGCTTAGGCCTTAATCTGGTTATAAAAAGAACATGGGTTCAATTCTCACTTGCTATTTGCTTAGTTTATGTTCATTTTTCAAGTGTATACCACTTTTTTATTGTTGTGTTATTTAACTTTTCGGTGATGGTGGGATAAAATGTAAGCAACATCTCAATTATTGTATTTGTTCCGGTAGATATTTTTAAACCAGTATACTACAACCTCTTGTTTCACTTTTTTTTTTTTTTTTGTGACTTTTCTTTTAGTTTTTGTCATTTTTTGAACTTTATATCACTTTTTTTAAAAAACTTTTATGTTACTCTTTTTTATTTATTGTCACTTTTTGAGTATATACACACTTTTATTGTTACAAATGTGTATATTACAGACTTTCCTAATGCATGTATTTGTTGTTGAATTTATTTTTAACTGTATCTTTTTTTCTTTCTGTAGGATTGAAATATGTTAATCCCTCAATCATGTTGGTTCAAAGGAAAAGTGACATTATTATCTCCACATGAGGTGATAACAGAAGTAAATGAAAATTTTAGTTCATATCAAATAACTTTATTTAAGAATACGTGCTTTGGTGCCTTCATTGATTTGAAGAAAATAGTATTGCAACCACAATTGATACACCAGTTGTTGCTTAGACAAGTTAAGCAACCTAATTCAAATGAATTGTGGTTCAACATATGTGACAAATTTGTGAGATTTTCAGTTGAAGAGTTTTGTTTGATATCGGGGTTTAAATGTACTAGAAATTGTGACTTTACTCGATATAGAATGAAGAGTCGTTTGAAAGAACAGTACTTCAAAGATTACCAAAACATCTTAACAAGTGAGGTCCAATAAGTATTTGTAAATTTGCATGTCAATACTATAGATAAAGATGTCGATATAGGCATAGTTTATTTGATTACATCTTTCTTTTTTGGTACATTGTATCATAAGGTCATTGATGACTCATTTTTGTTGTCTTGTGAAGTCTGATGAGTTGAATTCTTTTTCGTGAGGTATAGAAGTTTTTAATATGGCTCTATCATCCCTAAAATGTGCATTTAATCAGAGAATTAAAAATATTTATATGAAAAATAAGATTATAGGGTATAGGTTGAATGGATTCCTAGTTGCTTTTCAAGTATTGATTTATGAAATTATCCCTGATATTTCTCGAAAGAATTACTGCATGAAATATAAACCTCAGCGTCCTTGGATGTTAAGTTGGAGTAGTAATCAGCATGTGACATATGTGGGGTTAAGGATGAGTATTTTTTATTTGATTAAAGTAAGTTTTGTACCATTTTATTATTTATTATATGTCTTTAGTTTTTTTCTGTTATTTATATAATTATGTATTTTTCAATTGGAAGTAAATCGAATAGTTTCTCTTAAGGCATAGAAGGAAGAAGAGTATGCAATTGGTTTATTTGTTGAAGGTTTGGGGGTTGACCAAGACGATGATGATTTTGAGCATCCTGTTGTTCAACGGAAAAAGTTATTGAATAAAGGAAAAGCAAAATCTGTTGATCGAACTGATAGAAAAGAAAAACAAATGGAAGATTGACGAGTTTTGTGGGCATTTTTTTTTTTACTATTTCTGTCATTTCAATTTATTGTTTCTTATTATTTTATGTTATTTTCAGGAAGTCTATCAATCGAATAAAGAACTTTTGAGATGGCTATCTAAGGTTGAACTGAAAGTTGTTCAATCAAATGATCTAATTTTAAAACGTATTTTAGATCTCGAAATTAAATTTCAGTCAAACCCAATTGAGGATTGTCTAAAAGATGTTGAAAAAATGATTAAAATGAATGAAGAATTAATGGAGCGTCTACAAAATTTGGAACGCAAAGTAATAAGATGTTATCTGTTAATGAAGAACCAATTAAGATATTTAAGAGTTTTCGAGTTTAAAATTTATAATTTTTTTAACTTATTGTCACTTTTGAGTACCGTTGTGAATTTTCGTATATCTTTGTGATTTTTTTGTAGGATGGTGTGAAGAGTTTATTCGATGAAACAGACAAGGTGTTTAATGACTTATCCAGTTTTTTTCTAAGTATTGAGTTTGAAATAAGTGGTGGGAAAAATATGTTGATGTACCTATCAGAAAGAAGTGACAAGTTAGTTGAAAAAGTGATAAAGCAGTGAAAAAAGTGACAAAGAAATCGAAAATAGTGAGAAGAAAATTGAAAAAAGTGATTAGGCACTTGAACTGAATTTGAATGACGAAATAGAATTTCGTGAAAATGATTGGTTTTGAGTTGCTGATATTGTTTCTCATAGTTTAGCAAAAAATCGAGTACTTGTGTTTTCATTTTATTATATTTTTTCATCATAACTTATGCCTATTTTTACATTAATATAATTTGATATTTGTATTTGTGTTATTGTTCATGTTGCATCACCATCTGAAAAAGGCAGAATTGAATTGCTTGATAAGGAATTTGAATTGAATGATGAAGTTTGGGAAAAAGTTGTGAAAGTCACGACTGAGATTAAAGCTGAAACTGGAATTGAAGAGGAAAATTTTGAAACTATTGATATTGATGATGATGTGACCCCAGATATACCCTTAAAGAGACAAAAGAAACCTGCATCGCTTCTTCAGCCCCCCTGAATCAATGAATATAATTCTACATCATGGATTAAGAAATTTGTTGTAAAAAGGTACTTTTGCATTCCTAGTTGGCATGAGCCATTCGATGGCACGTGATGTTGATGCTTTGCGCTTTGGTACTGAAAAGGGATTGATAAAAAAATAAGTAAGTTGTTACCAACATTTGTTGTTTGTGAGTTTTTCCAGTAAAGTGACATTTTGTGTGACTTTTTGAATTATGTAATTTAGGCATAAACATTTCAATGATATTATTAATTCTTGCTTCTACATTAGTGATATTGCTATATTTGCCAAACAATGGTGGTACGAATTGTTTACTTCAAACGAATGTCTTGAAGACACAATAAGTTATTTTGTTTGTTAGTGTTTTATGATTCTTTTATATAATTTTTAGTACAATTGCTGATTGTCATTTTTCCCTTTTTTGTAGCATATCGGTGTATGTTTCTATTACTTGAGGAATATGTTAAGGTGTGGAAATAGTATGAGCATAAAGGCTACAACAATAAACTTTCCATTTGATAGCTAAATTGGAGGTTTGTATAATGAACTTTGTCAAGATAAGTCTGCTCTAAAAAAGCAGACTCCTCTTCTTTCATATGTTATCGAGTTGTATATGTCGTGTAATACAAGTTGGAGCCTTGTTGACCATGTGTTTATGCCAATGAGAATGTCAAATTCCGCCAATTAGATTCTCTGTCATTTTAACATCCAACATATGCATCTTAATGTATATAATTCGTACCATAAGATTGTAAGGAAGGCTTTAGTAATTGAGGCTCTTAAATCATTTCCTGATATAATTCCTCATCTTCTTTTTCATACTGGCTTCTTTGAGGAAAAAGACAATTTGGAAGAAAATGCTTTGAAACCATTGATTGTAAAAATGGTTCCAAAACTTCCACAGCAAAATAACAGGTAAGATTGCTTTCTAATTTTTTTTTTTTTTTCATTTGACATTTAGGTATTTAATTGTCTAAATTCCTTTTCTTTTTAGCATGCAGTGGAGGTTGTGGAATATATGTAATTAAGTATGCTCAGTACTTTATTAACGAAAAGTTAAATGAAATGCTAAAAACATTTAACATTCCACATATTAGAAGAAACTTAACAGCTCAATTATAATACAGATAATGCATGGGTGGCAAAATGAGACTAATTAGTAAATGTTTTGATGTGATAGAGAAAAAGATGATTTTGAAGAATCTGACATGTCTTGTTATGTAACAACTAATTTAGTTGTTAGAATATTTTGTGAATGTACATAAATTTGTTGGTAGTTGATGTATGTAATAACTTATTTGACAAAAAAAACGTGACAATGTTCATAGTGACAGGACAGCTTCAATTGTTAATTTTTGAAGTTTTGAACATGTTTTCTTTACAATATCAATGGATCAGGGATTTTGGTGATATAACTAATCAATATTTGTACTAGTATGTAACTATAACATGTTTGTAACTTCTAACATGCTACCAGCTTGTATAACAAAAAGTGATATAATTAAAACGGTGACATTATGTCACTTTTTTTTAACATGCTAGCCGCTTGTATGGCATTTGGCATAATCGAGGTCGAATCTATCCTACTACTCCAAGGTCAAAGTCCACTATATCAATATGTGCTCGACATTGCAATGAATATATTATTCTAGCAAAATTGAGAAGGAGGAAATGTCTGCTAACCATCTGGTTTCACAAGGTGTGGCATAACCAGTTATCAAAAGAAGTTACATTATATGTTACTAAGTATGATTTTTCTAAAAATATGTTTTTGTGAAGTTTTGAACATGTTTTCTTTACAATGCCAATGAAGCAGGGATATTACTGATGTAATTGATCAATATTAGTACTAGTGTTCAAGAATTGCAATATGTTACCTAACTATAACATGTTTATAGCTTTTAACATGTTAGCTTCTTGTAGGTCAAAAAAGTGAGATAATGTCACATTTTTAACAAAAAAGTGACACCGTGTCACTTTGTGCAACTGGTTGTGGTAGTTTGATATTTTGTATTTATGCTAAAAGGTTCGACGGAGGATGCTGGAACCAGATCAATTTATTAAGTAAAATGCTTCTAACTGTGATCCAATGTTAGTGAAGTATGATATTCATTGTCACATAAACATACACATAACAAACTCATACATATTAAACTTTAGAATTGACATTTTGCTTAGAATATTTGAATTGAAAAACATTATAAAGCAAAAAACATCAAATAATCTGGTTTCATATGTATTCCAATTTCCTTTTCTTTTGTCGTTTCTTTTTCACATTTGTTGAATTTTGACATAATCTACGATTGTGGTCATTATTCTCACTTCTTCCATATTTTGCACTTTTGATTTTCTCTCCTTTTGATGGTATCATTTTTTTTTAGGTCGTCTAGATTTTATTTTTGGATTAGGAGTCAAGACTATTCTTTCTTTTACCTCATCCACTATATTCCAGTAATTGTGATCTCCAAGTGAAAAAATTGTTCTACTAGATGTTTGAATATACATATTTGTTGTATAATATACTGAACAATATGAATCTCTCTTTATTTTTGCAATAATCGCAAGTACGTGTGCACACGGAATCTTGTCCACTTGGAATTGGTTACATGTGCATGTTCTTTCTTCTATATTCAACAAAAATAAGGTATAATCATCATTAACTTGGTACAATATCAAACTTGAAGTTGATACCTGTGTGTTATCAATAAATTTGTCACTATGTTATATTAAAGGAATATTTAAAGTGAAAATTCAATATGAATAGAGGTTGCAAATCATGTTATAACAGAAATCTCGAGATACAATAACAACAAAACAGCAGGTTTATAGCTTTTTACCTTCATTTTCTTTGATTCCACATAATTTTCTCTCAATTTATTCTCTCGTTTGGTGACAAGTGCTGTAAAGGTAGCCCGTGCATCATTTATATGCTTTACAAAC
The DNA here is from genome assembly GCA_903798385.1 of Fraxinus cuspidata. Taxonomy (NCBI): domain Eukaryota; kingdom Viridiplantae; phylum Streptophyta; class Magnoliopsida; order Lamiales; family Oleaceae; genus Fraxinus; species Fraxinus cuspidata. The sequence goes on from CAIGRP010068512.1 coordinate 16,973, forward strand.
CATTGATATAACAAGTATCTTAATGATTTCAGTAAAAGCTCTATTGGACAATCTTTTATTACTTTTGTTACCGAATTTACTGATTAACCTATATTTAAAGTCATTGTAGAAAATCGTTGTTTGTCATGTAAGTCATTGACCATTGCTCATAACTAATATCTTTCTGCATGAAGAAAATTCAAAATATTAATATTTATTTAACCGAAAACAGAAAAAGTGACAAAAACTCACTTTTAACAAAAAAGTGAAAGAATGTCACTTTTTATTTTATCAACACTTACAATTTTTTTTAAAACAAAAAGTTACAAATCATGTTACTTTTAATGAAAAAGTAACATTCTGTTACTTTTTATTTAAAAAGTGATATAGGTTATTATAGAAGTTAATAATGATAACATGCCAAATATGATCGAATTCCCGTATTGATTTTATCAAGTTGTTTCATATGGAACTCAAATCATTATTAGAATATGCTCTTACGCCATGTTGAAATGTTCTGCATTATTCTGTCCCTTTTTCTTCCCACCAAAAGACAACTTTAAGTTCTTTAACAAGTGATAGGAACATAGACCATGCATTACATTTTCATACACTTTGTGAATTGTATTTTTTATGCTTGCATGTCCATCTGAGATTATATATAATTATTCTCGCTCACCATAAGTTTCTTTTAACATAATTAAGAACAACTTCCGTGAACCATTAGTTTCTAAATCACCAATTCCTAATGGTAATATGAAGATGTTGTTATTGGCATCTTGCGTACATGCAGTGAAAAGTGTTCCGTCATAGTTGTCTTTTAAGAATGTAGCATCTATTACTATAACTGGTCTAAATACTTCCACTCTTGAATAGATTCTCATGATGCTATGAAGATGTACTTGAATTTGTTATCTTGATACGTCTCAATTTTTGTAACTGATCCAAGATTTGTTTGTTCTATCATGTACAAGTATTCTGGAAACTTTTCATATGACGCTGTAGGATCTTCTCTCACCAATTCCAATGCATTCTCCTTAGATCTCCAAGATTTCTCATAACTCATCGATGCTCCATATGTATTTATCATGTCACTTATAATGTCTGCAGGATTGTATGTTGTTTTTGTTGAGATATTCTTGTACATGATGAATTCTCCTACTATTGGGCTGGTTGTTTGACGATGATATCCGGAGATGATATTATTTGAGTATATATGATCATTTTATATACATTACCATGAACATATATGTTCCACCAAGTCTTGAAGCTCTAAAAGTCCATTCACACTTATCATCAATACACCTCGACACATATTTTTTCTTGTCCGACTTACTTATTTTGAATTGATATTTATTATATATCGCGTATATCGAAATATTTCTCTTAACCAATGTCTTGTTCCCAAACTCTTTATCATTTGAAATTCTATCCATGGTGATTACTGCAATGATATCACTTTCCCCTTCATTCGTCATTTTTCAACTCCTGATATACTATTACATACATCAACAATAATTTCTTCCATACTAGGTAGTATCTGAACTAATATCACAGAATTATCGTTATAGCTTCACAAAACTGTAGTTGCATCATATCATTTTTTCAAAATCAGCAGCCTTCAAACATTGTATATCATTAACAAAATCAGTTTCTTGATTTTTTGATACCGTTGTCACATCCACGCATAATGAAAAGCTTGCAAGATCTTTATCCTTCATCTTGAGCTCCAAATAAAATGTTAGAGAAATATCATCTGAAATCTCCATCAAATGTAAGTTTTTTTACTCTATATTGTATTTTTATTTTATGTGTTGATACACTTAGTTTCATCACATAAAATATCATGTGCTCAAGGTTGTTGTACGTGCAATCCATAGGGACAACAATTATGGTCATTTTGTCACTTATATATTCATTATCTTGTGTTTATTTGCCTCAATAACAAATGAAGACATTAATTTTATCCACATCTACAAAAAGATTACAAAGAAATTGTGTAAGAGTTTTTTTTTAAGTGATAGAGTAATATGCATCTAGTTAATTGCTTAAATGAGGCATTGTGACTTTTTTTTAGAAAAGCGATAGAGTTCACATTCTCATTAAGCAAACACCTGCATGCATCAGTGTAATTGATTTAACGTTTTCTTTTTTCATACGTATTAACATAAAATAGGGCTTGAATTAGTACATTCAAATTTTCAAAACGTACACGTATGCATCTAGTTTAATTGTTCAAATGAGATACATACGTGTATGTATTAACCTTGCTTGCGTCAATTGTTTAATTAATTCAAAATTTTCTTTTTCATATGTATTACCATAAAACAAGGCTTGAATTGGTATGTTCAAATTTCAAAAACTGCACACGTACGCATCTAGTTAATTGCTTCAAGGATATAGTGTGATTTTTTCATTGACAAGTGATAGAATTCACATTCTCCTTTTGTCAAATACCTTGTATGCATTAATGATTTAATCGATTCAAAACTAATTTTTCATGTGTTGACACAATCAATTTCCTCCGAAGTTCAACAATGTTATTTTTAAACATGTTTTCAATCACAATAACAAAATCATCCAAAAAAAAAAAAACTTCATAAATGTTAATTATTTAACTAGAAATTGATAATTACGGTTGTTACTTTCATAATCTACGCAAGGAGAATACTAAACAATTTTAAAATAACAAAATTGTGGAACTAATTAAACAAGGAGCCAAAAGCATAAAAAAAACATTTAATTTTGTTTGTATATTATATGAAGATTTTCTCGATCTTTTTTTAGAGCTTTCAATATTGAAGTAGCTTTGATCTTTTCAAAACTTTGAATAATGAACGAATTTATAGAAAATGTCTTCTTTCTTATTTCAACTTTCCCCTGATTTTTCCAGTTTGGATGTTGATTTTTGTGGTAGTTGTGATTTTTAGGTTTGAACGTATTTTGTACATTCAAATATACCTAGTTACCATTTGATCCAACTTTATCGTTTCTTCAAAACTGTCCAAAATAGAGGGTACTTCCTGCGAATCCCCGATGGCCTAGCCCAGTCTGACAGAACCCAGATCCAGTATATGCCTCAAATTACGACGACCCGACCCAGCCCACTTTAAGCGCGGGAAAATTTCCCTGGCAAAGATTTCGTGCGAAACAGAAATTGATTGCATAAATAGTCAATTTTCAACTCACAATTAACAGGCAATCAATCTGATAGTAAGAGAAAAATGGAAGAGAATTGTGAAATTGAATTTCCAGCATTTCCATATAAACCCTATCCAATTCAGATGGATTTCATGAAGTTCCTGTACCAATCACTTGATAAAGGAGGTATTTCAATGCTTGAAAGCCCCACCGGTAAGTACAATGAGTGCATAAGAAATACCATATGTTTTAATTTTATATTCCTGAATGTCGTGTAATTGAATAGGTTAAGTTGTTACAGGAACAGGGAAAACCCTTAGTATAATCTGCAGTGCTCTGCAGTGGCTAGTCGATAAGAAGCGTCAGGAAAGTATAAAAGGTTCGCTTGGTTTGAATCTGAAGGAAAATTTGGGAAATGAGTCATGTTTGGATAATGATACTGATAATGAACCGGATTGGATGAGAAATTTTGTGCCAAATATGCGTGAAAAGAAGAAAACTAAAGAAAAGAAAAAAATTGGGGTACGGTCGAAGGATACTTGTAGTAGAAAGGAAAAAGAAGAAACTACTAGAGATTTAAGTAATCGTGGAGAAGAAAAAGAAAAAGGGTTAGAGGGGAATGTGGATAAAAGGGAAGGAAAAAATGTGAAAGGGGAAGTTGGGATTGATAAGGAAGATGAGGAGTTTTTGCTTGAAGAGTATGAGAGTGAAGAGGAAAGTGGCGGAACACTGAAGAGGAAAAATGCTGGAGCTGATGTTTGTTCGTCTAGTGATGAAGAAGAAGAAGGGCTGGGGGACGAGGAAGATGGAGCAAGATTGAAGATTTACTTTTGTAGTCGGACGCATTCACAACTTTCACAGTTCATAAAAGAGTTGAGGAAGACTACATTTGCTAGAGAGTTGATGTTTGTCTGCTTGGGGTCTAGGAAGAATTTCTGCATCAATGATGGTATTAGAATGAAATCCACATGTTTTAGTGGTAGAATGTACATTCAAATAGTACATGTCTAACTTCAATGTGATTACATGTATCTTTATCAGAGGTGCTGAAGCTAGGGACCTCCACTCGCATAAACGAAAGGTGCTTGGAGCTTCAAAAGAGTAAGAAAAATGAAGCTTCTAAAACGAAGGTATGACTAATTTTGTTCTTGGACCATTCTCCCGTGCATTGATGATTGGATTTGGTTTCATATTGTCAAAGCCTTTCTTTTTATTCATGAATTTGGTTTACTCCCCCTTTCTACAGTAAAAACCTACTAACTTTCTCCACTTTCTTCATATTTTTTAGAACCTCTTATATTGCGTAGTTGACATGCTATCATGCTTGAACAAAAGCAAAGGCATTAAAATGCACTACATATATCAATTGAAGTGAAATTGAGTTATTTGATTTCTGTTGGATATTGTTTGCATTCCAACTGGATTGAACATTTTGGACAGCATATATGTGAAAATTTTCTCATGTTTGACCTACCTAAATTTTATTATTTACCATAATCATATGCCAAATGGTTAACTTCCCTTGCTATTGGTAGTTTGCCTGCAATTTGGGAACTGAATCTCATTTGTGTTGCTTTCTTCCCATTTGTCTATATTGTCAATATCTGCTGAGATAGTTTTTCAATCCAAATGAAAAATATTTATTCCTTTTTGAAGTAGAAAAACTTGAAATATACACCACTTTTAACTCCTTAACTAAAACTAACACTTATTTTTTCAAATTTTTTAAAGTGTAAACCATTCAAATGCTGCAAAATATTGTTCTTTTTGTCTGAAGTCATGGTTCTATTTAGCAGAATTTGGGAGCTGGAAAAAGAGTTCACCGCACAAAGGCTTCCTGTGGATGTCCAATGCTCAGAAGTCGTAAGATAGAAAAAGAGTTTAAGAATGAAATTATTCAACTGGAACCGCTGGATATTGAAGATCTTGTTCGCATTGGGCGCAACTTGGGAACTTGCCCGTATTATGGTTCTAGAAGGATGGTGCCTGCGGCCGATCTTGTCATTCTTCCCTATCAATCTCTTCTTTCAAAATCATCGCGTGAATCTCTTGGTTTAAGTTTGAAAAATAGCATCATTATCATAGATGAAGCTCATAATCTAGCTGATACTCTGATCAGCATGTATGATGCAAAAATTACTCTGTCACAGGTAAATAGTAGTTTCACATTTGTTGTCTATTATAGCACCTTCTTCAAATTTAGTTGTGCTATGTGCTTTTAGATGATTATGTAAGAACACCGATATTTAAAAAGTTAGTCTATAGACCAGAGGGTGTGAGCATCTTCAATTCCCCCTTCCTGTTTGACGTTCTAAAATTCTTTCATAAGGTCCAGTCCTGGTATAGTTTCTAACCGTTGCTTGGTCCTCTGTTCAGCTGAATCTCTTGCGGTCTCACTTAGAGAGTTATTTTCAACGATTTCGCAATCTCTTAGGACCAGGCAACCGAAGATACATTCAGACTTTGATGGTCCTCACCCAGGCTTTCTTAAGAGTTCTACTTCCCAATGTGAAGCTTGCAAATCATGTTGATCCTTTATTTGATTCTGAGGAGATAGAAATTTCCTTTGATTCTTCAATGGCCATCAATGAATTTTTATTTTCCCTAAATATTGATAACATAAACCTGGTGAAACTGTTGCAATACATGAAAGAAAGCAACTTAACTCACAAGGTGCATGCTCTTCCTCATCATTCATTAATGTATATTTTTCAATTCTTTTGTGTTCACAAATTTAATATTCTGTTGTTTTCTTCCTCTCAGGTCTGTGGTTATAGAGATAAGGTAACGGTTGCCCAAAAGGTTTCAAGTGTCGAAGATGGTGAAGCAACTTGCAAGGAAGAAAGTGCAGTATCTTGCTTTCGGGCATTGGCTGATATACTATTCTCCTTAACCAATAATGATGGTGATGGAAGAATATTAATTTCAAGGCCAAGGCTAACATGTCACGGGCAAGAAGGGCATATAAAGTATGTCATGCTTACTGGAGAGAAGATGTTCTCTGAGGTTTGCATATATTTTTGCAACTTAATATTCTAATGCAATTTAGTTTTAATTTGCAAATTTACAGTCATTCATCATTTTCTGTAGATTGCTGATCAAGCACATGCTGTTGTCTTGGCTGGAGGAACTTTACAACCTATAGAGGAAACAAAGGAACGACTCTTCCCATCATTACTGCCAGACCGGTTTCACTTTTTTTCATGCGATCATATAATTCCTCCAGAGAATATTTTGCCTATTGTTGTTAAACATGGGCCTTCTGGTCAGTCCTTTGATTTTAGCTACAAACTTAGAAGCCTGCCAAAGATGGTGAGAAAGCTGTGTACTTTCTTTCCTCTTCTCGCCATTAAATTTATTGCCAGTCATATGTTTCAAATGTTTCCTAATTGATAAGTATTCAGGAATTCAACATTCTTCCCCTTATATTGTATTCAATGCTGTCCTTTATTATCATTCTGATCCACCTTTAACACAAGGTTTCAATTGAACTTCTGTTTTTAGAAAAGTTGCTCCAAAAGTTTCTTAGTTTTTGCTAATTGCTGCTGCATGTTGGACTGAAATGACAGATTGAGGAGCTAGGTCTTCTGCTATGCAATCTAGTGACAGTAGTTCCAGAAGGAGTAGTTGTGTTTTTTTCGTCATTTCACTATGAAGGCAAGGTTTACGATTCTTGGAAAACATCGGGCATGCTTACAAGGATTATGAAGAAAAAAAGAGTTTTTAGAGAACCTAGGAAAAACACAGAAGTAGAAGCTGTATTGAGAGAATACAAGGAAACAATTGATGCAGTATCCACCAGTGATCCTACTTCCTGCAATGGTGCAATTCTTTTCGCTGTTGTGGGAGGGAAGATATCAGAAGGTATCAACTTCAGTGATGGGACAGGTCGATGCATAGTAATGGTTGGATTGCCCTATCCTAGCCCATCAGACATTGAATTGATAGAGAGGGTGAAGCATATTGAGGGTCTTGAGGAGAGTCAAAATCCCAAGTCTTGTGTCAATGGTGAACATCGCAATGGGGATGTTCAAACTGGATTTCACATCCTTAAAAGTTGCAATGGCAGAGGAAAAGAGTACTATGAAAATCTTTGCATGAAAGCCGTAAATCAATCAATAGGTGCAGCTTCATTCTAGTTTTCTTTTTACATTGGTACATTATACATGCTTTCTTGCTAAGTGTATCTTCTTTTTTTTTTTTTTTCAAATTCTTCTGTTTTAGGTAGAGCAATTCGGCATATAAATGATTATGCTGCAGTTTTGTTGGTTGATTTGCGTTATGCTTCTGATCCTGCACAAAGAAGCTTCTCCCACTCGACTGGAAAGCTTCCTCAGTGGATCAAAAGTCGTCTTGTTACTACAACCGAGAATTATGGCCAAGTCCACAAGTTGCTGCATCAGTTCTTTAAATTCCACATATCGAGAGGAAGCAATCGGTAATAAACTTATGATAAACATTGGTCAGATGTCAAATTTGTGTTGAGATAGCAGTTTTGCGTGGAGAGAGAGAGCTGGATTCAATAACAATTGTATTGATTTAAGTTGTTAGCTAAAAGAAACATCCACAGATTATTGTTGCTTTGCATTCTTTCCTTTTATAAGCATAAAAATTTTATTCAAGTAAAGTGGTAGAGTACAGAACTACAAAATCTAGATAACAAGATGTCCACTAACTTGTTTGGCAATTCCATTAAACAGAACAGCTTAAGACGTTAAATTCTTATCAATTGATGTTGTAACGAAAACAAC
>CAIGRP010068516.1:0-23235 GCA_903798385.1 Fraxinus cuspidata
ATGCAGTGAAACAATTTGTTCTAACTTCTTAATCAATACTAATTGGTGCAACATCTTGAATGGTAACACATGATTCGTTCGCTGCATATAGATAAGAATATAACAAATTTATTCATTTATTACAATGAAATGGTGTAAAAAGGCTATAAAATAAAGTGAATAGAAAGATCAAATACGATAATACATTCCATGGTTTTTTCTAAATTATCCAATGCTTCTACTTCATCCAAATATTGACGAATTACTATAGTTATCTCGTTATTGTGTAACCAATTCTTAGTGCAAATCACCGCCTCAATCATTTTTGCTCTCAATAAACTCCTAAAGGACTCGAGAATCCGACCACTAGTAAAATATAGACTCAGAAACAACTGTAAATATTTAAATTACTAACACATCTTTGGCAATTTTGGAGACAATCTTGTACTTATATTCATTCAATTTCCACCAAATTAATATGTCGAAACCATCATTGGTCAAATCTTCACAACGATCTCCTAAAGGACTCGAGAATCCGACCACTAGTAAAATATAGACTTAGAAGCAACTGTAAATATTTAAATGACTAACACATCTTTGGCAATTTTGGAGACAATCTTGTAATTATATTCATTCAATTTCTACCAAATTAATATGTCGAAACCATCATTGGTCAAATCTTCACAACGATCATTTAAATAATCCATCAAATCATTTTTCTCAACTTGAGCTTCCTACATAAATCTAGCTTTAAAAATTGAGGGAATGAGTTTGGAAATTCCCAAAGTAGTTTGTAGGTTGAGTAGTATACTTAAGTGAGGCTAACGATGGAGGCATCATTTCCTTATAGAATTCATATAACATATGAAGCGTGTTTTCAACTTTCTTTAACAACATATTTGTAATTTGTATACCATAAATAAGTTCAAACCCAACTTTAAGCAATTCCAACTTGCGTCTGGGGTCAATAACTATTGCTATGAACAACAATTGGTTAAACTTTTCAAAATTACCCAAATACTTATCATATTTTCTTCTCATGCTAACTGCCATGGATCCTATTATACTATTTGACTCTTTAACTAATTATTGCAATTCCCCATGAATTTCACATATTTCTTGAAAGAAAACGTTTGACGTTACATATAAAGAGCTATTAATTTTCAATGTCGTATCATAAAAATTCTTCAAGAATCTGACAAATGCTTCAGCTTGATCTCAATCGGCATGTGTTGGTGGTCTATCTATAATTTTCTCATTGGATCTTTCTTCATCAAAGTACTTTGTATTGTTTGCATCACTATTCATTAGAATTTTATCACGGATATCATGATTAGTTTGTTCTTCTAAAATAGAATCCATATCTGATTATCTATATATATAAAAAATAAACTCATATTATGCAACATGATCTCAAAGTTAACATACAAAAGATTATTAATGTTATAAAAAAAACTTTAATCAATGATGTTATAAAAAATTAATGTATTATGTGCAAAAAATTTGACGTCACTAATTGCATTAGTTTGTGTAATTCCATGCAAAATTAATATAAAAAAACATTTTTTTGTTCAATTATTTCTTGAAGGAAAAAATCTTGAAAAAAATTCTAATTAGTAATCTAAATCAATACAAATCTTGAACGAAAATAAATTTTAAAAAATTTCTTACTAGTCATTTAAATCAATAAAAATCTTGAAGGAAAAACAAATCTTGAAACCCTAGAATAGCAGCAAAACGTCAAAACCATTTTTTTCCATTATTCAAATCAATGTAAAAAGAAATTAAGAAAATATATAGAAAATTAACAAATAAAACACCGCACGTGAACATGAATTAAAATAAAGAACCAATATAAAAAAAATATAAATAGTAGAAATTCACGTATTTTTATTATTAGAGTTTGAAAAAGGGCGAAATAACCTAAAAGTTAATTGAAAATACCAAGCACGTATTAAATGATTAAGGATTGAGTTGAGATGTGTAATTATCTAATTGGGTATTTAGTTAAGTTGAGTATTGAATTTAATTGGATTTGGTCTAATATGAATGCATCTTTTAAGTGGGATGCATTTGGTTTTAATTGGGTTGAATAAAATTTAAATTTAAAATTCATTCATTTTTTTAAGCGATTTGACGATTTGAAACGGTTTGCAAAAATTAAAACCTGAATCAAATCCTTCAAAGCGGTTTGATTCGGTTCAAAATCAAAACGTTGATGGATCCACGTAGATCTAAACCAACGATTTCAATTTGACGATTTCGTAGTTTAGCTCAGTAGTGTAGATAGATTATGAGTTGTTCCAATGTTCATAAGCTTTTTTCTATCAAAGAATTAGTCTTTCTTAGAATTATAGTCATTGAATCTATGGTCCTTCACTCACTAAGAAATTAATATTTTCTTGAAATTTTAGACTTCTGACAATTCTCTCTCTATATATTTAAGGGAAAAAAATTAGTGGACAATGAAAGGATTATTTAAATCAATTTACTTGTCAATTCAGTAAATAGAAAAAAAGTTTAGCACATAAATACCATTAAATTTATTCTTATTCAAAATTTGGACAGTCACTTTATTCTCCGCCTGAAAATTCATAAATCATTAATAAGTTATCAAAATTAATTTCAATATATCCGTAAATATTATTTATTTACACATTAAAATGTGTGAATAATGCTATTTAGCCTTCCATGGGTTGCAATTCTAGTCTAAATAACGTGATTATGATATTAAATGATAAGTGAAATTAAATGATTAATTCATTTAATCTATCATTTAGCGTAGTTTAAAATTGAAGTTAGCATAGCATTGTTCATTGTTCCAGATACGCCATCTTAGGATTTTGCCAAGTGGACCAATTGTGGTTAATCGTCCTAATCATACCATTTTCTCCTGCACCTCAACACACGTGATCTCTCTCTCTCTCTCTCTCTCTCTCTCTATACTGCATACAGTCCATATCATGACGAATTTCTCCCCAGCCTTTGTCTCTGTATTTCGCTTCTGTAAATTCATTCAATAAACACAGAAAAGGGGAAAAGGAAAATAATTCAATGGTCTCCAACTCGAGCAATTCTGCTTCAAAATCCGAAGTCAGTTGTTCGTTCTTGATGCTTGATTTGGTTGAATTTTTACTAAATTTGTTTTGCATGTAATTCAATTTGCAGTTGATCACAGCTACAAGGTTGATTTTTTTTTTTTTCTGGGAATTTATTTTCTCTCTCCTATTATTTAAGTTTTGATCTGAGTTTAGCTATTGCTGCATGTCTTTTTGGGTTGGAATATGAAATTGGAAAAATCATGAATAATCTGTTTCAATGGGTTGTCAAGTGTCTGCAAATTGAAATTTTTATTTAACTGAAGATTCTCATACACTATTTTTACTCGTATCTTCCTGGTGAATTCGATGTGTGGAATTTTCAGTGTTGTTGAAATTGAGTTCTTTGTCAATTATGATGATTGCCACGTTTTTTTAAATTTTAATTCAGTTTTCATCTACTTTTCACTTTTTTTTAAAAAAAAATTGCACAGAAATTTCATGGAGAACAGGGGAGCGATGCTGTGGGAAACTTGACTTGTAAATTAACTCAGCTGAAGATGCAGATTCAAGCTGAAAGAGTTGTTTCAATTAAAGTAATTTTCTTTAAAATGAACTCTTTTGATTTTATTTTTCAAAGATAACATTAGTGTATTCATGTATAGTTCTTATTTGATCTATTTCCGTGTACTACTATTTATATTCATTTTTCTGCAAAGAAATCCATATATCATCAGATTGCAAGATTAAGGCATTGAATTGAAATCAGTCATTCCTAATGCTTCTCTGAGTTTCACTATTGTTTCTTTATGAATTTGGATCAGTTCCTGGCTTTATATCTGTTTTGCAATTTAATGGGATTGGTCTTATGAATATCCTAGGTCAATTTCTACTGCCATGTAAAAATTATGATTATTCCTTAAACCTTGAGCCTTATATATTGATAGGCATGATTTCTGTAAAGTTCAGATTTCTTAGGAGAATTTACATTGTTCGTGTGCATTTTAAACCCCCCCTTTTTTATTTAGAACATGTTTGGCTAAAATAAATAATTTTTTATTGGTTGAAGTTGAAAATAAGTTGCTAATTTTGAATATGTGGTCAGAGTTAATCAATTTACTTTCAATGTCAGTAATTTTTTTAGTTTTCCAAACAAGTCTTGGGTCCAAATGGTCTCTCAAATCTTAAAGCAGCATTTACATTTTTTAAGCGTACCCAACATATTCTTTTATCTGTTGATAATGTTACTTTGACCACTCATGGTACTCGCCTTCTTATTTTATTAGGAAAAAGTTGAGAAAAACAGAAAGAATCTCGAAGCTTATGTTTCTGAGCTTGATAAATTGGCTGCATCAAGGAATGATGTTAACATTACAAAGAACAATAATTTGGGTAAATCCCTTTCTTTGAGCATGGACAATCCTCTTCCCAAAGTTAGTGGGTTTGTTCACGGAGATGGAGATAGAGATTATGTGATCACTGAAGAACTTGCATTTTCTGCAACTGACAAGCTTCCAAAAATTCAGAAGATTCCTCGTTATACTACTTGGATTTTCTTACACAGGTAAACGATCGTCATATTTTCTTTTATAGTACAACGTTTTGTATAAAGTGAAGTTGCTCTTCTTTTTTGAGGGTGGTCTCTAGTGGAAGGGGATTCGTAATAGTTAGTTTTGGCATTTGTTTAATATTAGGTGATTAGTAATATTTAGTTTCGGTGTTTATTTTACATATGTGAATAACTACTGGCCGATAGAGCATCACAGGAACCATTGGGATGATATGAATCTTAATATCACGAAACAATGTAATGGCCACTGCACTCTGTTCACGTCATTTTGAGATGTAAATAATGCATGGATCATGTTTTATATATCAAATTGTGAGGTGACAGACTGCATTATGTGGGTATGAGCATATGGAATACCTTGATCTTAGTCATGATGCAATCTGGCACCAGGTATGTAATTTCAGCAAGTAATGAGCGGTTCCACTTGATATTACTCTTTCCGTCCCATACCTTTTGCAACATTGCTACAGTTTGACGTGAACCCAACAAGTCTTTGACTAATATATTATGTTATTATTTTGTATTATAAAATTTCAAATGGTATGTGTATTGCACAATGCTCTTCAAAGAAGGTATATGAACTTAACTACGTAATAGCATTTGGATAAAATGTCAGTTTGACTGTTAATTGCAAATACATTTGGATGGATGGAGTAGTCTTCTGCCTGCTTAATTGATTCCAAGCATCAGACTAAAAGATTTGAAGAGTTGGAAGAAAACATGCATGTGCCGATTTTATTTTTCTCTTCTTTTTATGATTAGTCACTTTGCAGGCTTATGATGCATTATAGAATAATAATATACAGAATTGGCTGGTGCAAAATATAGGATTCGAGATCATGATTGGATTGAATGATATAATGATTCAATGGATTAATTATCATCCACATGTAATTTCTCATGTCTAATCAATTTATTAACCATTTAATTTATTTTAGATGCTATTCTTCTATTACATTTCTTTTGTGGGTAATATATTTCTACCTAAGCTCTTGTGTGGACAAGCATGAAAACATTCAAGAATAATGAGTTATCAGATTAACCATTGAGAAAGTCAAGTAACTGGGTAGAATTGAAAGAAGTCTGAGATGGCAATTTCTTGCTGGGGCATATTGTGAAATCAACCATTCTACATGTACACTTTTGTGTACATCTTCTCGTACACTTTGCCACATGGCACTATCTTCCGTTTTTATTTTCCCAACAATCTTTCTCTTTTGTGCCTAGATTATGCCACGTAGGGTGGAGTGTAAGGCTAGATGTACACAAGAATGTACATCTAGCATAATTTCTGTGAAATGGACCTCTGAGTCTCCAACAAACTTTAAGGTCTTAATTTCATCAGTTTTATGTCCTATTAGTTGTACCCTTAAAGCTAATCTTCAAAAAAATTCTTTAGTAATAACTAATAAGCATGACCAACTCCAAAGAGGTTTCCTGATGGATCAGATATGAAGTAGTTAATGATGCAAAACCATAATTCATAACTTATCATTTAGCCCTGCAATATCAGACCGAATTAACTGGGTTATTATCTCTAAAAACTATATTTTTCCTTGCTGAGTCAGGCTGATGAATGATTTAGTCATTTACTAGATATTATTTTTTTAGATGATAATACTACTTACATCTTCATTTTCCCTTAAAATCAAAATGAGTTTTCACCGTACCTTTTTGCAATTTATTTTTCTCCTTACTTGAAATAAAGATTTTATTTGCAATTGTTTTCTCAAGTTTTCTTCAAAAAGAGCAGAAATCAGAAAATGGCTGATGACCAATCAGTGTTTGGGAGGAGACGGATTTACTATGATCGACATGGTAGTGAGGCTCTCCTCTGTAGTGACAGTGATGAAGATCGTGCTGAAATGGAGGAGAAGCATGAATATTCTGAGGGAGAAAACCGTATTCTAAGGTCAGTTTGTCTAAGATGCTAATCTAGCTCCTAGGGTGGAATTTCAAATTGATTCTCTGGATAAAGTTTTATAGTGACTGTAATGCTCCCACGTTGTAACCTGAGGTAATGGAAATTAGAAATCCAATTTATGGCACTAAATGGTTTTACTAATATGAAACTCATTTATTTCTATCTTTCTTTCTAGCATTTGAATATATCTCTATATCTAGGAAATGGTGTCTCGTCCTTATCTATTGGAAACAAGGATCTCGTGAATTATATTTCTTTGCATGTTTATTGCAGGATTTGAATGGCTTGTCTGAGAAAATTAATTTAGTATCATTAATTAAAAGAAAGGAAGAAAAACATGTGTTAGAATTGGAAATAATTCGTGAATCTGTTTGGCCGAGTTAGCATAGTTTGACTATGCCGAGCTATAAAGTATTGACACGGACACGTGTTCGACACGTTGACACGCGATTTTAAAAAAAACTACCTACATGACGCGTCGTTGACAAGTTGATTAAATTATTTAAACTTCTTATTGATATAATATAATTTTAGTTATATACTTTTTATTAATTTTTCTTATTAAATTTTTTAAATATGAGTATTCTGTTATTTAATAATAACTTTGAGGTAAAAATATATAATATTTTTGAGAAAAGAAAAAATGACCATGGTAGAGTGTCCAATAAGTGTCAGTATTTGACACGTATCGGAACGGACGCACTATTTTAGTTAAAGTGTTCGTGCTATGGAGATGCGGAGTTTGCCTAATTAATATGCTGAGTTGGTAAAAGCTGTAAATTATTACGAAAAAAAATTCTTTAATGCTAATTATAAATGGGTTTAGTGTTTTACACACATTGTTCAACCGCATGAGTCCTTAAGGTTTGTGTTCTCTAATGTGAAATCCCTGGTGCACTAACAATAAAAATGAAGTGATCCTTTGGCCATGAAAAAATTATGACTGGGGATGCTACTGGATCAAAAGAGAAATAAATATGGACGTTGTTGAATTTTTTTTATGTTACTTATTTATCAGTGCTTAAGGTGCAATTTTGATTTTGTAGGATGGCTTTTCAGGAGTATGGACTAGGCGACGAGGTACTCAACACCTTGACCCAGTTTGTTGGCGGAACCTCTGTAGAGATCCAGGTAATCAAATTTACTTCATATAAAAATTCAAAAATGAGAAGATTTAAAAGGAAAAAAAAATTCATTTTAAAGCACAGCATTTTCTTGGTAATGGGTGATTTTGTTTTGATAATTTATTTCCTTGGGAATTTTACAATTTATCTTTAGTTATTTGCAGTTTCTGTATGTATTGTTTACAGTCATCTTCTTTATTCTTCAGATGAATTCATTCCCGTGATATGCAGGAGCGCTGCAACATGCTAAAGGAAAATCAAATAGCAGAAAAACAGAATTCTGGAGATATTGAGTTCCTGGACAAAAGCCTAACTGCTGCTCTACGTTCGTTTGATTCTTATTTTTGTCGTCGTTGTTTGGTATGTAGTTGTACGTAACATGAATTGCATTTTGTGAAAGATACTTTTATGATCACTCGGTTGATGAATTGCAAGTCACACTAAATTGACTATTTCTTTTTGTTGCTAACAGGAATATAAGTGTGGCTTGCATCCCTGCCCACAAATTCTTATTTTTTCTGTAAGCTAAAACTTCATTCAGATTCTTTTGGATATCTGACGTTTGTGGGTTTAGTTAAATAATTGTCGGCTTATTTAAAGAATTTTTGGTTGACAGAGTGAAAAGCAGTCCTACACAACTGATCCTCAAGAGGGTGGTAAACCTTGTAGTGATCGGTGTTACCTTCAGGTATGGCTTTCCAAAAGCATCTGGAATAATAATGAGGCTACATTGGATGTTAATAGATGAAATGACTTATATTAATCCATAGAGCTTTAGCTCATGTTGTTTTACACCTGCATAAATCTTTTGCTCTGTAAATTAAAAGGAAAAGGGAAGTTTCATATTCAATTCTTGAGGGTGGTTCGGGATTGGACGATCCAAAATTTTAGTATCCATCCGTTCAATCATAACTACTTTTTGTAGGAATTAGTGTCTAGTTCATGCTAGGAATATCCCTCCATGTAGAGTATTTAAATCAGTTGCCTGTTATTTAAACCTTACTATGTGCATTTCAGGAGCAGGCTTTTGCTATTATCATTAGCTTATGACTGAAATATGATAAATTAATTGTTTGTGCTAAGCTTAAAAGTTATAATTCATTGGGGGAACCCAATATATGTAGTTCTTCTAGGCTTTTATTTAATAAAAACTAAAGGTTGAAAATATTTGAGCATGTTGTCCATGGAGGAACATAATATTTAGAACTTCAAATTTATGATAAGGAACTTATTGGTAATCCATTATCACGCTTCATTTAATTGTTTTGAAGGCTACATTTTATCTGCACGTTGTCAATTATGGTAACTCAATGGTTTTTCCTGTGTGGAAAATTTCCTTTTTGGTGTTTTTAGTTGAACGTGTTAAGAGACTTGCCCTCGAGTTCAGACATAGATACCTTGCAAATACACCATCAAGAATTCCAAAGAGAGTGGAGGACATCACAGCCTACAAATTCATTGGCTAAAACCTCAAAACTTGTTTCTGATGACTTATTAAGTTCTTCCAGTAACAAACTGAAGTTGGCAGCTCGTAATTCTATGGACCTTAAGCCAAATCCAGTTGGCCAGGATGTGGAAATGGTTAAATCCAATGAAGATGAATGCCAGATGACAACCACTGATGCAGTTCACATTTTACATAAACACAATCCAGATGAATGTTTTCCTCCTCTCCTTATAAGTGGGAATAAGGTCAAGGACTTTGCCAGAGATAAAGGAAAAGACATTGGAGAATTGCCTTTGAAGGATTCAGCTAAATGTTCTCACAGGCATGGTGAGTGGAGACCTGTAGAGAAAGACTTGTACTTAAAGGGGATTGAGATTTTTGGAAAAAACAGGTATGGGGATCTATTATTTTCTCTAGCTTTTCTTTGTATTACCAGTTTATTGAAATTGCTTACAGATTTATGTGGAAGCATGTCATGTTAGTACACTATGCAATTGGATGTAATCTGATTTAATTCCTGATCACCAATTAATGAGCTTGCTTAGGCAGTGAGTTCTTATTTCCCCAAGAATGGTTGAAGACAACTTGAAGAGACATGACTTGAAACACATACGTTACCTTACCAATAAACAGGAAAACCTTCAAAAAGAGAGGATGACTGTATATTATAGAATGCAACCTTGCTTATTTTGTTGTTCTTCATATGATTATTACCCTGGTGCTTTTAGTTTAGATAAGACTGAATCGCATTCTGCTTAATTGAAGGTATTAAGTTAAAAAACCAAAATACTAGAAAGAGTAGCTCGAAGTTTAGAATGCAGTTGAGTTGGGGGGAGAATGGCCGAACAACCAAGTTGGCAGTGATTAGGAAGAGACTCTGAATTGTACAAATGTCACCTTGCTGCTTCTACGGCCATATAAATCATGAATAATTCTTTTTTCTAGTCCTTTTTTTGCCTGGACAGAGGTAGAAATTCATACACTCTATTAGTTACAATTACAATGTAGTCATACATCACATTAGCTAATTGACACCTCATGTTTTGCAGTTGCCTAATAGCAAGGAACTTGCTACCTGGTTTGAAGACTTGCTTAGAAGTAGCCAATTATATGTGCAGTGACGGAGCAATAATTTCTCGTGGATCTTCTTCTGCGCTGAACCTACTATTAGAAGATGTTGGAAAAACTGACATGGATACGGTTAGTTATTATCTCTTCTCATCCTTCCCCAAAGGCAAGTGCATGAGTCAGCTGTTCCCAATTTCCCGGAAGCTGAAATCCTGACTGATACAATTGATGTTCATTAAAACAGCTCAAGATTTCTCATATTCTATAAATTGACATTTTCAACTTTCAGAGCAACATTAGTTTTAACATTCTTCACAGCACAAAGTTACTTTCCAATACATATAATCAAAATTCGACAACATTCATTATGTTCTTAGCATATATTTTATATGGGGCTTAACCCTTTTAAATTAACTTTGCAGAAGTAACCTTTTTTGTGGATTTTCTTTGATATGATCAGAAATATACAAATTCAATTTCAAATTAACTTCATTTTAGATGCATTTCCACAGGTCCTGTCTTAAGTAAATTCATATACAAAATTAAGAACTTACAGAATTTCTGGAGCAAGTTTCTACCTCTGCTATTAAGAATTGGTGGAAGAGTTAATTTCATTAAAATGACACCTGTTATTTTTTGTCCTATAACCTTTGTATGCCTGCTTCCTATATTGTGAGAAGTTTCTTCCTAGTCAAGAAAAAGAAAGAAACTTCCACCCACCATCACTTTTCTTTGAAATTAATTTTTGTGAATCTGTATGCACCAAGTTGGCAACACCAATTGCTCATCTCACTCCCATTTATCGAGTTCTATTTGGATGTATTAGGAGTCAGAGATGCCAGTAAGGCCACGAATATATCGTAAAAGGGGAAGAGTGCGGAAGCTTAAGCCTTCTTGGAAGTCTGCTGGCCACCCATCACTCTGGAGAAGAATTGCAGATGGGAAAGACCAGCCTTATAAGCAATATACTCCTTGTGGGTGCCAGTCTATGTGTGGAAAGGAGTGCCCCTGTCAACAAAATGGAACTTGCTGTGAAAAATATTGCGGGTATTCCAAATTTAATTTATTCGTTCAATTCTTTAGAGAATATAATATCGTGTTTACTTTGGTCAATTATCAATCCAAATAAATGATATCACGCTTGAATTCTACTAAGTGATTGGTTCATTGAGTCGATCGCTATTCAAGTCCATCAGTTTAAACTAGGTGACGAAGTGAACTTAATATTGCGGAACTACATAAGGCTTAAGTTGTTGGATAGAGACACATATTTTAAACACACCCCTCACGTTAAGACCTTTTTTTCCTCTCCCTTTGGAGCCTAACACGTGGACTTTGTCAATCAGGACAGAACATGGGCATAATTGTATGGCATGATTCTATTATATATATAGACAATATAAACTTTCCATAATATCTAGCCTAGACTATAGACAATTGCGGTAAATTAGCATTGTAATAGGAAGGTAATTACCGGTGAATCTAAAAGAGAATTGCACTATCAATGAAATCATTCAATTCAATTCCATCTTAATCGACATGGTATTAGAGCCACAATTCTGAATCTTATGGGATCGAGTCTTATTGTTTCGGGTATCAATTTTGGTCAGGTTGAGTGATTCTTCTTGGCTGTCGGTACATCCATCTTTCCTTCCAGCGGATAGAGAATTCATAGGTGGTGTCGGCCTTTGGGTTCGATTAGGGTTGTTGGAGTGCACCAATCATTGGGCTCTTGCCGTAAGAAATTTTTGACTCTCTTGGTGCAGTGATTTCGGCACCATCTTCGGTTTCTGCCAGCGCTATGGTGGTCTCGTATCATATTGGTTCTGGTCGGCGTTGATTGGTCTTGCGGTTGAAGGTTGTAGTTGACACCTAAATCGCGGGCGTCTTCTCCTTGCTGTTGAATTTTAGAATAATTTGGCTTTACGTGTCATCGATTATTCTGCGTGGACTGTAGTAGACGAGTGGAGCAGGTGCGGGATTTTGGAGATTGCGCCATAGGTATCTTTATATGTGGTATGGGCTTAGTTTATTGATTTAGTCTGGGCTTCAAATAATCTTGATTGACTTGCTACTATTTTGTTGGGCTCTTAATATTGGACCTATTTTTTGTGCGTGTGGATTTGTGTTATTGGGATTCCTCTATTGAGTTTGGATTCTATTACTATTAATAGACTTGATCTTTTACAATGGCTACTGGTAATTCCGACTCCTTTGGTGTGAAATTCACGAGTAAGAATTATTCGGTCTGAGAATTCAATTTCGCTTGTTTGCTATGGGAAAGAGTTATGGGGTCATATAGATGGAAGTGACCCAACTCCCACTGAATTTCTGAAAATCAAAGACGCCGGAGTGATGATGTGGATTTTAGGATCTGTTGATCAGCAAATTGTTCTTAATCTGAGGCCGAACAAGACTGCTAAATCTATGTGGGAGTATTTAAAGAAGGAAGGTGTACAATATGGACACCACTACTCGACACTTTTAGTTGGAATGTGACATCGCCAGTTATACTCAAGGCGAACTCTCTATTCAAGATTATTTTTCTGGGTTTCAGAACTTATGGGCAGAATTTACTGATTTGGTTTATGCTTCGGTGCTAGAAGAATCTCTCTCTGTTGTTCTTAGAGGGTTCACAAACAAAGTAAAAGAGATAAAATTTTAATGAAATTACGGGCTGAATTTGAGGGAGCTTGTTCAAATTTGATGAATCGTGATCCTTCGCCTTCGTTGGATGTGTGCTTTAGAGAATTGCATTGTGAAGAACGTCTTGCCACGCAAACCACTTTCCCGCAAGAAATCTTGAGGAAAGGGAATAGACGAGACATGCGAAAAGTTCAGTGCTTCAGGTGTAAAGAATATGGACATATTGTTGCTCACTGTGTGAAGAAGACTTGCAACTCCTGCAAGAAGCCGGGACATATCATCAAAGAATGTCTTACTCGTCCTCAAAATTGCCTTCCTAATGCCTAACAAGCTACAGTTGGTTCCACATCTTCCTCCACCACTGGTAATTCATCCGGGTCATCTTAGCTTGTTGATTCTAGTGCATTTAAAATATGTCTAGTTCATCTGACATTCTTCGTGATGTTCGAAAATATCATAGCTCATCCCAAATTCAGATTGCTATGGTAATGAGTTACATATTCAAGCAGTTGGAGACATCAATTCTTCAATCAAAAATATGTTTATATCTCCTGAACTTTCTACTAGCCTTATCTCGGTTGGATAGTTAGTTGATAATAACCGCGATCTTCAATTTTCTCGTGATGGTTGTCTTGTGCAGGATCAGGTGTCGGAGATGATACTCACAAAGGGGCCTAAAATTGGATGTCTATTTCTCTGCACTTTTCCATTCCGAGTTTTATGTCTTTATTTTGCACTACTGTAAAGAATAAGAGTGAAGTATGGCATAAACGTTTGGATCATCCTAAATCTATTGTTTTATCTCATTTGTTAAATTCTGGTATGTTGGAAAATAAAAATAAAATTTCTTCCACTTCTTTTGATTGCTCGACTTGTAAATTAGGTAAAAGTAAATCTCTTTAATTTCATCTCATGGTAGTTATTCTAAGCACCGCTTTGATTTGATTCACAGTGATGTCTGGGGGGATCTCTCTAGTTATCTCTCATGCTCACTATGTTGAAACTGAATTTTCATCTAGCATCAAGGTTTTACGATCTGATTCAGGTGGCGAATATATGTCCCATGAATTTAATGTTTTTTTTCCAGACTAAATGCATTATTTCTTAGCGTTGTTGTCCTTATACACCTCAGCAAAATGGTGTTGCCGAACGTAAAAATCGCCATCTATTAGGTGTAGCCTGTACTTTATTGCTTGAATCTTAGATTCCTTCTAAATTTTGGGTAGAAGCCTTATTCACTGCAGTTTATCTGATTAATAGATTGCCTTCTAGTATGTTAAACTTTGACATTCCCTACTTTCGTTTGTATAATCAGCATCCTAACTACTGTGATATGCATACCTTTGGTTGCGTTTGTTTTGTCCATTTGCCACTTCATGAGCATTATAAACTTTCTACTCAATCCGTTAAATACGCTTTTATGGGATATACTATTTAACATAAAGGTTATGTCTGTTATGACCCATCCTCTAATAGATTTCGTATTTTTCGTCATGTGATTTTTTTTTTTAGAATCGGTCTTTCTTTTCTACTCATGTTGCATATTTGCCTGACATTAATGTTCTTCATCATTTTGAAAACTTTACTCCTGCTAATGAGCGCTTCAAACCTGGATTTGAGTATGACGACGGAGGCCACCTTCGCCGTTTCCTGAGTCTAAACTATCATCTGAGCCTATTCAAGATGTTCATTCACCTGATGGTCCAAATTTTGACACTTCTCTTCGTCGTTCTACTTTATCATCTGTTCCGATTCCCTCTTGCTATTCAAAGGCTGTGAAATATGAGTGTGGCGTGAGGCGATGACAAATGAATTTCAGGCCTTTCAGGAGAATCACACATGGGATATTGTTTATTGTCCGCCAAATGTTAAAAGTTATTGGTTGTAAGTGGGTTTACTCTATCAAACTACGTATGTGGACCGCTATAAGGCACGCTTAGTTGCTCTTGGTAGTAGACAAGAATATGGGGTAGGCTATGATGAGTTATTTGCTCTAGTTGCCAAGATGACTATGGTACGTACTATTATTTCTATTGCAGCATCTCAAGAATGACCACTTCATTAAATGGATGTTAAAAATGCATTTCTTCATTGTGATCTCAAAGAGCAGATTTACATGGCATTGCCACCTAGGTTGTCTACCTCATCTTCTCTAGATGTTTGCAAGTTAAAGCCATCACTGTATAGACTGAAACAGACTCCTCGGGCCTGGTTTGAAAAGTTTCGATCTACCTTGCTTCGGTTTTCCTTTGAGCAAAGCTAATATAACTCATCTTTGTTTCTTTGCAGGACTTGTGTTGGCATCGTTCTCCTATTGTCATTATTGGGACAAATTCAGATTTAATCACTCGTCTGAAGCAGCATCTTCAGGCTTTCTTTCATATGAAGGATCTTGGCCTGCTCACGTATTTCTTGGGGTTGGAAGTTCTTTAAGACATTGTGGTATAATTTTAATTCATCATAAGTACACACATGACTTGATTACTTTAGCCGGCCTTCAGGATACTTCTTCTGTAGATACCCGCTAGAAGTAAATACGTAATATCTTCAAGCTAAGGGTGATCTGCTGTCTGATTCTACTTTGTATCGCCAGTTGGTGGGTAGTTTAAAACTATTTGACAATTACTCATCGTAACATTTCTTTTGCCGTCCAGCAAGTTAGTCAATTCATGTAGGCTCCACGACATCTACATTTGGCTGCTGTTCGCCGTATTTTTCAATACCATCGAGGGTCTCTTGACCGTCGGTTATTCTTCCCACATGGTACTCATCTTCGTCTTATTGCCTATAGTGATACGGATTAGGCTGGATGTCCTGATACTCGACGATCTGTTACTGGGTGTTGATGTTCCTTGGTGATTATTTGATCTCTTGGAAGAGCAAGAAACAAGCTCAGATTTCTAAATCTTCTACTTAATCAGAATATCGTGCCATGTCTGCTGTTTGTTTAGAGATTGTATGGCTTCGTGGACTTCTAGCTGAGCTAGCTTTTATCAGAATGATCCTACTCCTCTCCATGTTGATAACACTAGTGCTATCCAGATTGCTAACAACACTGTATTTCATGAACGTACAAAACATATTGAGGTAGATTATTACTAGTGATGGCCCCACCCCGCCCCGTTGCCATCCTTAATTATCACTCTATTCGGAAGATCTGGACACACTTGTTATTTCTCTCCCTCGTTTCCACTGATCTTCAAATTACGGACGTGTTTACAAAAGCCATGACAAGACAGTGCCATCTACTCCTTGTAGCAAATTGATACCACTTGATCTCCCAACATCAATTTGAGGGGATGTCAATCAAGACAGAATATGGGTATGATTGTATTATACATATAGACAATATAAACTTTCATAACATCTAGCCTAGACTCTAGATAATTGTTGTAAATTAGAATTGTAATAGGATGGTAATTACTAGTGAATTTTTATATAAAGAGAGTAACACTGTCAATGAAATCATTCAATCCAATTCCATCTTAATTGATAGACGTTCGCCTGGTCTGATATCTTAAAGTTGTATGTGTATTATTGTTGTTGATTACAATGTCATCAATCTATATATTATATAGCTGTTCGTATTCTTCAAAAAGGAAAAAATTAACTTCCTAAACTATACCCTAAAATTATGGGATATTCACAAAATCAGCCTAAATTATATGACCAGCCTTAATTAAAAATCAGCTAAGAATCAACCTTTGACTTCCCATTTAATAAGGATTGATTTGTAAACATTTATGATTGATAAACTAATACCATATGCAAACTGAACTACTGATAAAATCAGGGTTAATTTTGTTGGCTGCATTCTGTGCTAGGAGTCTGCTGGTTGCTCAAACTGATTGAGGATAAATTAAGGGAATGTCGAACTTAGGTGGTTGGGGGCATGTCTTTGTGTAGGCTTAAAGAAATCACATGCACAAGACTGATGTGATCTTAGTATAACAGATTAAAATAGAGAGAGAGGTTACAAAGTGTCTAGGTGCAATACAGATGTAGCAACGAAACAATGAAATGACAACGAAGGATTCATGTAGCCGACTGCAAATTTATAGCTCTTGTAATCTGCTTGTTGTTCATCAAGTTTATTGCAACTCGCTACAGATTGAATGTTTGCTTGACAAACTTTTAGCTCGGAACATAGCCCTGAAAAATAGATGCATTAGGTAACTTTTGAGGTAAGACTCAAATTGACTTAAGTTCATGTTTTACAGCACAACACTGTAAAATTTATTTAGTTTCTCTAGTTCTTCTGAGTATATAAAATATGTACAAGGAGCAGTGAGATGTTAGAAAAAGATAAGTAGTTTCAGTTGTAGGATCATTAACGCTAGATGTAGATTTTCACTTGCAACATGAATCTGAATCAAATAAGATATTAATCTGTAGCTGTTCAATTTCTCCAGGTGCTCAAAAAGCTGCAAAAATCGTTTCAGAGGATGCCATTGTGCTAAGAGTCAGTGCAGAAGCCGACAATGCCCTTGTTATGCTGCTGGACGTGAATGCGACCCAGATGTTTGCCGAAATTGCCGGGTTAGGTACGGAATTCTCATTTAGCAACCTATATATATTACTTAAATAATTTCTGAGGCTAATTAATTTTGGGAACCAGTTTTTTCACCTTAAAATGCTGATCTTATAGGCATCTTCACTCTGACGATTGCATTAGTAGTTCTTTTACTTTTAATCACTGAGACACTGCCATTTTATCACAGGAATAATTTTTTTTTTTTTCACCTTTAGCAGTGCCAATATAAAACTAAAGACCTGCCTATAATTGAAAAGGAAAGAAAAAGCATAGTTGGTTTTGGGATGTGCATCTGTTGCATATACTAGAAATACTCTGTTACCAATTTGACCCTGTATTAGGGTTCAAATGTACTGTAGTGGATCATCTATTGAAAAAACGAAAAAAAAAAAAAAAAAAATTCTGTGGTTGATGTTATTTGTCAATGAGTGCCTTCCAGAAAATTTTCAACTTCTTTTGCAGCTGCGGTGATGGTTCACTAGGTAAACCACCAAGGAGAGGAGAAGGCCAGTGTGGCAATATGAGGCTCCTTCTCAGGCAGCAGCAGAAGGTAAAATTTTTGAATCTTTTACTAGTCTATATCTCTTCATTTGATTTTAACAAATTTGGTTGTCTAATCCTCTTTGGATCAGATCCTCTTGGCAAAGTCTAATGTTGCTGGTTGGGGAGCATTTTTAAAGGTATGAATGAAGTGCGCTTTTCTATCCTATTGTTGGTTGCTTGTGAAGTTTTCATGGTCCATTTGACATGTATTAGCAGAGCTCTGTCAATAAAAATGATTACCTGGGAGAGTATACTGGTGAATTGATTTCTCATCAGGAAGCAGATAAGCGAGGAAAAATCTATGATCGTGCAAATTCATCATTCCTTTTTGACTTGAATGATCAGGCAAGTCTCTCGTATAAGGATATTCTATTATCTTTGAAATTATCCCTTGTATCCCAATGAGTGTTTTTTACCATGTTATAATCTCACAGCAATTCCTCTCCTGATCCTGCAATTCAGTGTTTGCAATTTCATGTCATTTCTTCTCTCATTACTGCATTAAGTAAAACCAAAACAAAGATCTCATGGCTGTGTTTCATGTGCAGTATGTCCTTGATGCCTGCCGCAATGGCGACAAACTGAAATTTGCAAATCACTCATCCACCCCAAACTGTTATGCAAAGGTATTCATCTTTCAATGATCTTTAACGGCAGTTTCTATGTTTTAATTGAGCTGATATAAGACAGTTTGTGCAGGTAATGTCGGTGGCTGGTGATCATCGTGTTGGCATTTTTGCCAATGAGCATATTGAAGCTGGAAAAGAACTCTTCTACGATTATCGCTATGGTCCTGATGAAGCACCCCCATGGGCACGGAAACCTGAGGGTTCAAAGAGAGATGGTTCACCAGTTCCTCAGGGCCGAGCTAAGAAGCACCAATCTTGATGAGGTACCATCGACATGGTTGGTTGTTGTTTTAGGCAATTTCTCAGAATCTCGGTTAGGACCACATATATGAGCTTCGTGATTAAGTCATTTGTATTTGAAAATATTTATTTATTTTCATGTATCTTTCATTTATGTATTATGTCGGTCTCGTCAAGAGAAACGGTTGTTCATTCAAAAATAGATGGAAAACTCCATCCATTACAAATATCATAAATAAGAGTTTGGCCTACATTGAAGAAAGGCACCATACTATGTATGCACTCGTATTTGTGTAGTTACTGGAAATGCGTGAAAAGGCGAAAATACAGTAGGAAAACCACCACCACCCCCACTAAGAAAAAGAAAAACGGATAGAGAGACAAAAAAAAAAAAAAGAACATGACGTGAAATTTAATTAATCACCCCCTGCAAATTAAACTGCTGCTTGTTTCATGAAGAAAAATCAGCCTCAACAAGCACATGCTTTCTCTTAGGATACCCTAAACCAAAAATGTGGTTTAGGTACACCTTCCCATCCTTCACTGTTGCTGCAGTAACTAAACGATGAGTAGCACCTTTAAACTTGGCCACAACGCAGCCACTTTCCCAATCATCTGAGCTCTCGACCAATTTTGAAGGGTTCCCGGCCACTACAAGCTTAGTTGGAGATAACAACTCCAATCCATCCCCGAATTTCAAAGAACCTTCAATTATCTTAACCAACTTCACTTCATCACCCTTTCTAACTTCAACCTTGTACAAATTCCCGGAAAATGTGTGAATCGCTAATAAGTATCCGTTTGGATGGTGAACGATTCCATTAAGTCCGACCAAGTTATTGTACCACTCTTTTGGAGTGAATAGCGGGTTATTTATGATGTATAAGAATTTTCCGTCGAATCCAACCTTCCAAATCTTGCTTCCTTTTGCATCGGTCACGTATGCATTACCTTCTGGATCAACTGCTACATCATCTGAAAACGCTTTTCCATCCTCTGCATATTCGTCGAAGATAGAAATATCATTACGATAATCATCCTTGAGACAAATTAGTCAATATTGTAGTAATGTTAAATAAATCCCTCATATTGTCTTTTGTACAGAAAAGTCGTGGCACAGCACAAAGGGCAGGCGGGCGGTCATTACAAAGCTGTCAATTTTTCAAACTGGACAACTACCGAAAATCCCATGATTCCCAAGTTTCAGAATACGTACATTCATTATATAGTACTATTTATAGTTGTAAATAAAAAATGGATATGGAATCAACTACTTTTGTTGGCGTTTGGTGAGCAAGAACGTCACCAAACCCTACTCTTTATTTTGAAGCTGAAATTAATGAATGCTGCGCTATTGGTTGACACTCCGTGGCTTAAATTCATTTCGATACCATCATTTACTCTGAACCGTCTTGGTCCCAAAAAGCCCTACCACCATTCTTGATGATAATTTAATTGCTTAGCTAAGTTGGAGATTTTCTCCACCCCAAAAAAAAATATATATATCAATTAAAGAGGTAAATTTTCCAGCATGTAGGAATCAATCAAAACTACAAATAGAATAGGTATTTGGACAATCTCAGCTACATTGATAGCTCAAATTTCATCAACATTTTCTTGTGAATATGGATATAGTTTGGCTATTATCACTTTGATTAGATAATTTTTCAATATCTGAGGAGTCTTCCAATAGAGTAAATTTTTACACAAACGTTTCAATAGATAATTGGACCTCTAAATGTATGTTCGAATTGCATTATTAGACATGGTTCAATGAAATGATCATTTTTCGTATAGTACTATGATGATAAACAAAAAAAATTAAATTCTAATTTTCTTTTTTTCCAAATCACTCGTAGAACCCAAACTTATTTACGAGTGTTCGAGTTTGGAATAATTGTGCTTAAAAATTAAAGAAATTGTAATTAATATTCAATCACCTGGGCCACTGAGCTTAGTCAGAAAAATTACTTCCCATGTCGTCAAGTCATAGGCCGCCACCGCACTGTACAAATTCCCAATCACATCGGCAATGGCCACAACCACCCGATTCCTCGGCCGGTCCACAACGAACCCGAGAGACGAATTCTTACCTAAACCCAAGTTTTCCACCACCGGATTCTCCTCCAAAACAGCTCCCGGAACATAGTTTTCTGGCACCGGAACCTCCCCAAAACCGCCCTCCATAAAAGAGACGAGGAATCGGCGGTTGACATCGTCCCACTTAGTGCACTCCCTGAACCACCCGGTGCTGTGATACTCGTACACATGAGTTGCAGGCTTGGTAGTTTCTAAGTGAATAATGAACGCTACAGGAACTGCAGAGAGAAGAATAAGTAGCAGAAAAAATTTTGTAGAACAGAAAAAGGAAGCCATGAGAGAAGTGGGATAATGAAAAGTTTGAAGCTTTTAGCTTTATAGTACGTAGTTGAGAATTCTACGGGGAAGAAAGAGAGAGAAACTGTAGGTTTTTTATTGTTTTTACGGAGAGTAGGTGAAGTGTAAAGACTGGAACGTAATGATGTACATTTTTGTTGCAACGATAGTTCTTGTTGTACATAATGTGTGTGGCAATTATTCGGTAGTTAATACGAAAGTGTGAGATTTAAATTAAAGATTGAGTTAATTTTATTGATGGACACCCAAGTTTATAGTTGGTGTCACCATGGCCACCGAACTTAATTTTATTTCACCATGACCACCGAACTTAATTTTATTTCACCATGACCACTGAACTTTATACTTAGTGTCACCATAGCCACCAAATTTAATTTTATTTCACCATAGTCATTCAATTGCATTTAACGTTTCACTATGACCACCAAATTTCATATAATATTTCACTATGGTCACTCGATTTCTTTTTACTATTTTTATTAATTTTAAAAGGGGTAAAATTATATAAAAAACTAATATAAAAAAAACTTAAAACGTTTATTTTAAAATAATTTTTTATTTTATTTTCTTTTTTAAAAAACATTTTTTTATAATAAATTTTTATTTTATTTTATTTTTCTAAGTAACTTTTTTTAAAATAAATTTTTATTTTTTTAAATAAGTTTTTATTTATTTTTTTAAATAAGTTTAAAAATTACCATTTTACACCTTTTATAATTAATGAAAATAATAAAAAGAAGCCGAGTGACCATTGTGAATATTATATAAAATTGGGTGGCCATAGTGAAACGTTATTAGGAATTGAATGACTTTGGTGAAATAAAATTAAATTGGGTAGCTATGGTGAATTAAAATTAAGTTCGGTAGCCATGGTAACACAAACTATAAAGTTTAGTGGCCAGCAATGAAATTAACCTTTAAAGATTTGATATGTTTCACGTGTAATTATGTGAACCATTAGGTGAAAATTTATGTACCTCCAACACAGTCTATTCATCTCTGTCACTATGCAGTCCGCATGGTGGGGGTTGTTTTTCCTCAAAACAAGGTTTCGATGGAATTTGAAAGATTTAAATGCATTTCTTAGATTTTAATAAGTTTCCACAAAATTTATAAAAATTCCATTAAAATAGTAAAATTTCAAAAGAGCTTGTTATATATATTTTTAAAAATATCTTTCATTATTATTGCGAAAAACGTTATTACTTTTTTGACATTTTCAACCTTAATTACACATTTGATTGCGCAAAAGATTCTTTTCATTAATTTTCATCCAATTTATCTGTTAATTAAGGTTGGGAGTGAACATGATTCTATTTGGTTTTGATTCCAAGATAATCAAATTGAACAATTTTTTTTTTATTTTTTTTTAATAATAGAACCAAATGGATTTTTTAAAGATATGGAACCAAACTTGACCTAAACCATTTGGTTTGGTTTGATTTTAATTCTATTTCTTAAATTTTGTAGACTTGCACCATATCCGTAAATTAGTAATATATACCTAAATAAAAATAAATAAGTATCAAATATTCAGCAAGTTTAAATTATTAATCATTAAGATTACAAAAGTCCAAACTAACAAACACAATATAGTCATAATTTGAATGCACAAATAAATTTTCATTCGCATACAAAATATTGTCTAATAAGTAATAACAACAATTCATTAAATTAATTGCAGTAGTTTTATCGTCACACCCCCACAATAAATGATGAATTATACAAAATTTTTATAGTCCACTTTTATAGGCAATCATTAACCGTTTAATACTCCGTGAATATTTATTGGATAATTCTTCTATTTGTGAAGAACACAAATAATTCGTCAATCAAAATGAAAAAAAATAGTTTAAAGGTTTTTTAAGTGATTGTCCAATTCCATTTTCAATCTTTAAAGTGTCTCCTCCACTGACATGATGAAATACGGTGCAGGTGTGCCGCAATTTTGTGCAAATTGAAAAGAAGTGAACGAGAAATTATTCAAAGAAATACAAAACTATGGTGGACTAATTTAATGAGATGTCTCCAATGACCTAGAACTTATTAATGGGTTGTTTCCAATTAGTATAAAATTAAGGTCTCCACTAATTAAT